>CAUYPK010032615.1:0-23366 GCA_963574355.1 Loris lydekkerianus | reverse complement strand
CCCTTGCTGGCTCCCTGTATCCTCAAAGGGATGATCATAGGCAGATCCCACCGGCCAGAGATGTCTGGAGTCTTGTCTCCCCAGATTCGCCAAGCCCAGTTACAGGGAAGCTGTTACTCAGCCGCCATCTTTAATCCCTCTGCTTTGTATACTCTTATAGCATTTTAATATAAGAAAATACATTTAAGTCCCCATTAAAGTAATTTTTGTAAAATAACCTTAAGTCCTAAATATTTAGATATTTATACTTAGATATTATCTAAGAATGTACTTAGATATTATATGTATTTATTATTAACATGTGTTAATTTTTCTGATAAATGATTTATACAGTTTACCTCCATAGAGTACATAAATATACTGGGGTTTTCTTTTTTTTTGGGGGGGGAGGGAGTTTAGACAGAGTCTTGCTTTGTCACCAGGGTCAGAGTGCAGTAACGTCATCATAGCTCACAGCACCCTCAAACTCCTGGGCTCAAGTGATTTTCCTGCCTCAGCCTCCTGAGTAGCTGGAACTACAGGCATATTACACCATGCCAAGCTAATTTTTTCTATTTTTTAATTAAAGACAAGAGTCGTGCTCTTGCTCAGGCTGGTGTTGAACTCCTGAGATCAAGAGATCCACCTAGGCTTCTGATAGTGCCACAATTACAGGCATGAGTCACCACACCAGCCAACTGGTTATTTATGCTAAGAGTTATATGTTTATCTAAAATACCAAAAGAAATACTTCACCTGAAATTCTGAATAAATGGAAAAATTAAAAATACCCCAAATCATACATAATGTGATATAAAAATTCATAAACATTATTTTCACTAAGTCAAGATGGCAATTTATTGTAACACTTATTTTATTTCACAACATATAGTCTCAAATGTTATGAACCTTGTATTTCTTAGAGAAAATTAATATTTTTCTCCATCTCTTATATACATATATAAATATATATATATTTGGGGGGGGGGACAGAGTCTCACTTTATCATCCTAGGTAGAGTGCCATGGCATCCTAGCTCATAGCAATCTCAAACTCTTGGGCTGAAGAGATCCTCTCGCCTCAGCCTCCTGAGTAACTGAGACTACAGGCTCCTGGCACAACACCCAGCTGTTTTTAGAGACAGGATCTCACTCTTGCTCAGGCTGCTCTAGAACTCCTGAGCTCAGGCAAATCCACCCATCTCAGCCTTCCAGGTTATATCTCATCTATGCAATGAAAAAAAAAAAAAAAAAGTATTAACATTCTCACCAGAGACTAAAATGAGATGACTAAACTCATTTTCATGATTAGTTTGGTACACTCTACTGACTGGGCTAAGGTTTATCAAGGTCAATCATAAATGCATTAATATCCAATCAGTTCCTCCATTTCAGTTTACTTTATATAGAGGAGTTATGTGAGATTCATCAAAACGTGCACATATGTAAGTAAAACTCAACAGAAACCAAGTAGGTGGAAGGAGGGAGGATGGGATGGATAAATTCACACCTAATGGGGACAAATACATTCTATCTCAGTGATGGGCACGCTTACAACTTTGACTTGTACAAAAGCAATTTATGTAGCCAAAACATTTGTACCCATGTAATTTTCTGGATTTTTTTTTTTTTTTAAATACAAAGTTGTTTTTAAAAGCTTTGTCCTGCAACATGTTTATAAGCATACTGGTGACATGTCTTGAACTAAAACAAAGATGACTCTCAACCAAGGAAACTGTCATCAAGTCCAGACTAAAGTTCATAAATGCAAAGAACCAGTCCATAGTGAAAGGAGCAGATGAAGCCAGATGCCACCTCATGCCAAAGCCCTACGAATTTAGCAGTTCATGCCAAATCTTTGCCAAGTAAGTTGATATACCAAGCAGCTGACTAAAAGTAGTTCTTCATTTAGCAGGAACAGTAGCAGTATGTACAATACCTACAAGTTTTGTGTAGACAATGCAAGTATCCAAGAACCAAAAACAGTGCTAAAAAGTGGCTCCAAAATTACTGTAGTTTATCACTTTATTCTACTGTCTGTGCAATTCCTTTCTTCTCTCAACCAAATATAGTAAGTTAATTAATTCTTCCCTCAGTGGAGAAATAAAAGATGTCTTTGTTTTCTAGATTATTCTAGAATCAGCTTTAAAGTTTCCTTGTACCCAAAACAGTTTTGTAGGTAAATGCACATTAACACCAGTCTTTTATAAACTGATTAGGGATTTAACATATAATTATTTTTGGAAATCAAAGTTTTTAAAACTTTACTCTGTGCTTTGTATTATTTCCATGATGGGACAGTGAAATCAAAAGTTATTTTATTCATAGAATAAATAATATAAATTAATACAAATAGGTTCAAAACTTGGAAAATTTTAGGATTTCTGATACTTGTCTTTTCAATCTTCCATTCAGTAGATATGATCCCTATAAATAGATACATTCCTGAAAAATATTCAACTGTGGCAATAAAATGATTTGTGTGTCCAGTTTAGCCAATAATGTTAATAGATTTAAATACAAGATAAACCTGGAACATGTGAGAAAATTACATGTACAAATTTACCTAGGCCTTAGTACTGAATCACAAAAATGCAATGTAATCCTAATTTACCATGAAATAGAAGTAAATGGGAATATCAGTCACATTCACATATATTATACCTAGGCTCTTATATAAAATGATGAGGGATGACAAAGTCCTTCTTCAATTATTTTCCAGGTGGCGCCTGTGGCTCAAAGAAGTAAGGCACCAGCCCCATATGTTGGAGGTGGTGGGCTCAAACCCAGCCCCAGCCAAAAAAAAAAACAATTATTTTCCTTTGCTCATCATAAGATAAAAAATGTCTAAAAGAAGAAATTAATAGTTATTGGGCTCTTTATATTAACCCAGATATATTAACGGACTAAATATTCTTTATTCATTATAGAATCTTCCTAATAACCACACTCATGTTACAGATGAGGGAACTGAGACTCAGAAAGACTAAATAATTTGTCCAGAGTCTTTTCAAGTGGCAGAAGTGAAGCCCTAGTGTACTCAACGCCAACATTCACTTGCTTCTTTTGCCACACTATGCATATTTAAGCCCTGTGCTATATTTGTGTTGGAGCTAATTTCTACTATCTAGAATTCCTTTCTACTTCTTAATTAATCCATCCATACTTTTTTCCAAGATTCAGTTACTCCAAAAAAGTGTGTTATATTCTCTTACCACTTTTTTAAAAAATCCCTATTGCAGCAGTTCAAGTAACACTGATTCACACAGTACATTTATGTAATGTTACTGATGTTACCACTTATATTACAGAATTGTGCTGAAGGTATAACAAAATTGTTTCATTTGACACACTACAATATCTCTCTCCTATCCTCCATTCCTCATCCCTTTATATGACTCTGTCTCTTATTTTCACAGAACGTGATGATGATGATGATCACCCTCATTAGCACTATCATTATCTTTATTATCATGTATTACTATTATATTATTATCATATATTACCCACCTTAAACTGATCACTTTTTTTTTATTCTCATGCTCTCTGGCTTTCCAAAATCTTACTTCTTTCTCTGCTTTTATTTTGCTCAAACTTTCTTATAATCCCAAGGCACTTCCCTTTCCCTCCGAATAATAAATTCTATTCCTAAAGATTCTGTAGAAAGTATAAAATACTCTTGATTTTTCCTTTATGCATCAAATATCTAAGCATTTACTATATGCTGAAAAATAGGGATAGGTAGACAAGATAGATCTTATTGTCTAAGCACTTATAATCTGTCACAAGAGACAAATAAACCAAAATTTGTAACATGGGTTTATAAATATCATAATAAAAGTATGCAAAAAATAATATGGGTACAGGCCAGGCACAGTGTCTCATACCTAATAATCCAAGCACTCCGGGAGGCCGAGGCAGGTGTATTGCCTGAGTTCACAGGTTTGAGAACAGCCAGAGCCAGAGCAAGACCTTATCTCTAAAAACAGCCAGGCATTGTGGCCGGCACCTATAGTCCCAGCTACCTGGGAGGCTGAGACAAAAGAATCACTTGAACCCAAGAGTTTGAGGTTGATGTGAGCTGTGATGCCATAGCACTCTATGGGGGCAACAAAGAGAGACTCTGTCTCAGAAAAAAAAATAATAATAATAATAATATGGGTACAAAGAATAAATAATCAGAACTCAAGTGGGGAAGAAGTAGTTCAGGAAGTTTTCAAATAAGTAGTCAAGGAAGGTTTCAAATATTTTATTATATAAAATAAAGTTTCATTGATAAACAGAAAGCAGGCAAAGAAATAGCAACAATAGACATCTGACATGTATTCCTGTGAAACGTTCTTAACATAATGCATACTTTATAGACATTATATTCCTTAAATATGTGAAGATTTCTGCTTCTCACTGGCTAAATTTACCCTGCTAACTTAACCAACTAAAAAACCAGACAAAATATGTGAAAACAATAGTTTTCAAACACTGAATATCAAGCAGCAAAGAACAATGATTCCTGAGAAAGGAACAACAAATATGGTCATCCCTACAGTTGTCCCAGTTTACTGCATGGAGAAAGAAATGATTATCATTCACAGAGGCCAAGCCTATTGGTTTCAGTGATTAAGAAGATGGAGTTGGAAAAAAAAAAAAAAAAAGAAGAAGAAGATGGAGTTGGGAGTCTAAGGAGGTTAAGATGTCTACAAGGTCTGACAATTAAGTTTGCAAACTCATCTTAGAAAAAGTGCTACATCCCTCATTGCTGAATATCACTATGGTCATTTTCCCACATCAAAATTTGACTTCATAATACAAGAAGCACTGAACAGATTGCTTCAGTACTGAAGAGGATTAATCCTACACTAAAGGCCTTACTGGTTCCAACTGGTTCCAGCTTAAAAGTAAGCATTAAAAGGATCAAACTGTGGGTGGTGCCTGTGGCTCAATGAGTAGGGCACCAGCCCCATATAGTGGGGGTTGAGGGTTCAAGCCCGGCCCTGGCCAAAACTGCAAAAAATAAATAAATAAATAAATAAAAGGATCAAACTGTTTTTACCTTAACTACACACCAGAAAAAGTTCAAAACTATTTATAGATAGAAAAAATATATATATATTTATAGAAATATAAAATATTGAGCATTCAACAGGGTAAAATTTACAATTTCTAGCATGCACTAAAAAATTACTAGCCCCATACAAAGAACCCATAAAACCCATAAGAACAGTACACTTTGGAAAAGTTTAGTAGGTCTTACAGAGCTAAACACATACCAATCACCTAACCAAGCCATTCCACTCCCAGGTATTTACCCAAGAGAAATGAAAGCATATGGCCACACAAAGACAAATGTTCACAGTAGCCTCATTTGTAATAGCCAAAAACTAGAAAGAATTCAATTGGATGATCAAATTGTGATATAGCCACACAATGAAATACATAACACTGCTCAGCAATTTTGATATGCATATTGCAAGTGAATCTCAAGATAACTGTGCTAAATTAAAACAGAGCTCATACCCTTATGAGTCCACTGATAAAAAATTCTAGAAAATGTAAACCAATCCATAGTAACAGCGGATCAGTCAGGGGGGATGGAGACATGACAGAAGCAGTGAGAGGCAGACAGAAGAGGTTCTGAAGAAACTTGGGAATGATGGACATACAGGATAGCCACAAAGTTTGAAACCATGCAAACTTGATTGTATATGTTCATTATCTTAATTGTAGAAATGACTTCCCTAGCCTATACCTATCTCAAAAATTGTGAAGTCACTGCTCACTAGGCACAAGTGAGACAGATTTTTAACCCATACAAAGGTTTTGAAGACCTTCCTGTGATGAGGCAATAGCAGGGAAACAATGGCCCATGACTGGGAGGAATAACTAGGTTTTGTTATCAGTCACCTTTTCATTCTTCTTTTTCACAAACCACACATTATAAATTCCTAAGGACTAATTCTTCCTTTTCTATTTTAAATCCCACCTTATGTCCAGAAGAGTCCATATTCGTATTATTAAAGAGTGAATGGATAAATCAGTAAACAAAGGTTAGTATTAGTCTGAATTATAAAATAACATTAACAATAAGGATCCCCTACATAGTCACCTTGACTTGGTTCCATTTCTTTGAAAAAGTGTTTTAAAAAAATTTTTTAATATTATCTTTTCTCACTAATGAATATATTCACCTGATCTATTCCCTCCTACCTTGAAAAGACATGTAGAAAAAGGCTTGTATCTTAAATATAATATTAATATTTGCTACAACTATATCTTCTCTGGACAAGGATAGAATGTGGCAATATAACCAGGGAGTCATAAGTCCTAGCTTTATCTGAGAGAGTTTTAAAAGTAACCAAACTCTGTGGGCACCTGTTTTATTCCTCACAGATGCCATGCACTAATCCCTATGTGAGAGCCACCTGATAAAAATGACATAATCTCTAGTATCTTCATTTTTATCACACTCCTGGTCGCCAAGTTTTACATTATGCCTCTGAAAACAACAAGGCTCTGCCTATGCACTTTAGCTCCCAGTGTTAATTCTTTTGTGTTTATGTTATGCCTCTAAATCCTCAAGAGTATTTTTTTTTTTTAAGGATATTCTCATTCCTTTAAAAATGCATCTTTTTAGGGCTCGATGCAGTGGCTCACACCTATAATCCTAGCACTCTTGGAGGCTCAGGCGGTTGGATTGCTTGAGATCAGGAGTTCCAGACCAGCCTGAGGAAGAATGAGATCCCATCTTTAAAAATAGCTGGGCTTTGTGGTGGATGCCTATAATCCTAGCTACTCAGGAGGCTGAGACAAGAGGATCTTTTGTGCCCAAGAGTTTGAGGTTTCTGTAAACTGTGATGCCATAGCACTCTACTCAGGGTGACAAAGTGAGAGTCTGTCTCAAGAAAAAAAAAAAAAAATGCATCTTTTCCCAGTCTTCCACAGGAAAAGAAAAATCCTTAATTTTCAGGGGAAATTTAATCAGTGACATGGAAAGAGATTTGCACATTGACAAGAGATCTTTTTCCCCTGCCTTTTCAAAAATTCAGTACTATGATGAACAATATGAACGGGGAGAAAGCAGGAAGAGTCATTTTGACTCCTTTCCCTCACTATATAGTCCCATTAGTCTTACTGATCCTTTTTTTGAAAAATTGCCTCTTACTTAAACTTTTACAATCACACTCACAAGTTTTTTCTCTAGCTCTAATCTTTTTTTTTTTTTTCTCTCTCTCTCTCTTATCAACTCTATCAAGTAGTGGCTGAATTAATCTTTCAAAAGTAAAGCTCTTGCCCTTCCACTGGACTATATGGTTTTCATGGCCACCTATGACCTAACAAATACGTTGGCTTAGCCTTATTGGCCACAATGATATGATCACACTAAATTCTCTAGCTATACCCTACTTCAGTCAACTGGACTTATTCCTTATCCCATACTTACCTGCAGCCATTCATTTGCTCCAACTCATGCTCATGCTATTCCCCTTACTATCAGGATGCTCCTCTCTTCTTCTCCTATGCCACTGAAAAAATTTTATCCCACTCTCAATGAACATCAAAAAATCTGCTTCCTAATGTCCTTCTTATTAAAGGGATATATCTTAAATTTTTTGAAGCTCCTATAGTACTATTTTTTAATATATTTAAGGCACTCAACATTTTCTGCATAGGTTATTTCTCTCCTCTGTACATCTCCTCTGCAATAATCAATGCAACTTAATTAACATTAATTAATTCCTTCTTTGAACTATGCATTAGGTTGGTTAGACATTAAGGACACAAAAAGGAATAGAGTTTAATAGTTATGTCTAGATTCTAAGATTCTTAAGGACAAAAACCTCATAGATCTGCATTTCTTTCAATGCAGCATCTAATGCTGTACTGTAAATAAAGTGAGTGGAATTAGTTTTCAACAGATACTGAGCACTCTTCAGACAATCACACCTTTAAATAGTTTCAGAGGCCAAGTTAGAAATTAGATTGCCCACTGACTGGAGACGCTAATGGAGTCAGATCACTTCTCACTGTGATACGAGGGCTAGACTATTTCAAATGATAAATTACCATCAAACTTCGGACAAAACTTCAAAATTGCAATTTGGTCCTGGCAAAGATGGTTATTGCTTCATATTTGTTTCATGTTCTCTCTTAGGAGTTTAAATAGGATGCTTCAAGTTGACTTCCAGATTTAAATATCTATCTATTCAACATATCTGGAAGATACCCACTTCCTGTCTGACCTAATCACGTCTACAAAGCCTTACTGAATTAGGCCTTAAAGCACTGCTGAAAGGCTCAACAAATGAGATTGGGCAAACCTTGCATTTACTCTCATCATGCTTACATTTCCACATTTCCTGGGAAACAGAATGGAAGGACACAGTAAGGCTTTTTAAAAAGATGGCACCAGGAATAAAAAGAAATGAAAATGGTCTATAGCATTAAGCAAAAACAAAAATTAAACAAAACAAAAAATTTCCAGACAATTATATACTAATAACAATGAAAAAAAAAAAAGGCTCAGTGCCCATAGCACAGTGGTTATGGTGCCAGCCACATACACCAAGGGTGGCGGGTTCAAACCCAGCCCAGGCCAGCTAAACAACTGCAACAAAAAAACAGCCAGGCATTGTAGTGAGTGCCTGCAGTCCCAGCAACTTGGGAGTGTGAGGCAAGAGAATCACTTAAGCCCAAGAGTTCGAGATTGCTGTGAGCTGTGACGCCACAACAATCTACCAAGGGCGACATAGTGAGACTCTGTCTCAAAAAAAGAAAAAAAAAAAAAAAACAAGTGGGCAAAAGTGAGGTCATGGCTTAAGGACCAAAAAAAGGTGTCCAAGCTAAGATGGCTTTTGGCTAAGCCCAACTTCTCCCAAAATAACACCTCTCTTCTAGGAAAAACCTCAGCAGGACAAGTAAGGGTCTGTCTGACCATTACCAAAGGTCAGTTTACCAGCACAAGGACCTAAATTAAGGGTCAATCTCAGAGAAAGAAGGAAAGAAATGCACTCTGTTCATGTAGGAGGAACAGAAGCCTAAAATTCCAGAATATGACATCTGTATTTCTAGAAAGGACTATTAGCATAAGATGGCTGCAATATTCCAACAAGAGGAGAAAGAGTAAATGTGCCTTTTTCATGGCATTCAATCTCAGACTAAGATGGGGCCAAATATTTTAGGTACTCTGAGACAGCTCAACCTGTGAAAAAATTATCAGATATATTTATAATCAAAAATATTTCAAATTGGGCGGCACTTGTGGCTCAAAGGAGTAGAGCACCGGCCCATATACCAGATGTGGCAGGTTCAAACCCGGCCCTGGCCAAAAACTGCAAAAAAAAAAAAGAATATTTCAAATAAAATAAAGCCCTCTGGTGTGCCAGAATGGGAACAAATAGGTTCTAAAACCAAACTGACTATCCCAGCTCTGCTTTTTTATTCTTGCATTCCTTCCTTCATCTTTATGTATTTCTTGTTTATTTATCTTTCAACAAATATTTATTGGGAACTTACTATGTATCAGGCAGTGTGCTAGAAGATAGCATATAGATTTGAACAAAATAGTCATGGTCTTGCCCTAATGGAGCTTAGTCTAAGTGAAGGAAATAAGACATTAAATAAACATACTACATGTATAAATACTAATCATTGTAAGTGCCATAAAGGCAGAAAAAAATGAGAATTTAGAGAAAATAACCAAGGATTACAGGGGAGAAAACTACCAAGAAATGAGAATTTAGAAAAAATAACCAAAAATTGCAGGGGAGAAAACTTTCTTATAAGAATGTTGAAAGAATTAAAAACAACAATGTAGGCTTGGCGTCCATAGCACAGTGGTTACAGCGCCAGCCACATACACCTAGGGTGTGGGTTCAAACCCAGCCCGGGCCAGCTAAACAAACGCAACAACAACAACAACAACAACAACAAAAAATACCCAGGCCTTGTAGTCCCAGCTACTTGGGAGGCTGAGGCAAGAGAATTACTTAAGCCCAAGAGTTGGAGTTTGCTGCGATCTGTGACACCATGGTACTCTACTGAGGGTGACATAGTGTGACTCTGTCTCAAATAAATAAATAAATAAATAAATAAAAACAACAATGTAAAAGTGCCTACTACAATGCCAAGGACAAGCAGGTGCTTAACGCATGCCAACAGCTTTTCTTTGTTACCTTCTCTATGCCAAATACAGACCCCTGACTTCTTATTCCAGAGGTTCTAAACCTGTGGGTCACAACCCCTTGTGATCAAATGACCCTGTTAGAGGGGTCAAATGACCCTGTTAGAGGGGTCATCCTACATATCAGATATTTATATTACGATTCATAATAGTAGCAAAATTACAGTTATGAAGTAGCAATGAAAATAATTTTATGGTTGGGGGTCACCACAACATGAGGAACTGTATTAAAGGGTTGCAGCATTAGGAAGGTTGGGAACCACTGACTTACTCCCTCCCATTTCTCTCCTGGCACAGAAACTGGGAAGTGTCAGAGCACTGGTAGGTGCTGTTTTGGGAGAGTGGCAGGCTGTTTCCTCTAGACATTTCAAATTGCCACACAATTTGCTGTTCCATCAGTTTTCCATATAATCATAATAACCTTAACCAATCCAGAACCTTTTTTCAGACATATCTGGGTTTCATCTGCTGTTCAGTACCCTTAAGATAACTTACAAACTTTACCCTCCTGGTTTCATGGGATGTTTATCCCCTGTATCCCTAAGTCAAATTATTCTCAAAAAGACTGACATCAGCAACTGGTGCCAGTGAAGAAATAGCACAGAAACACAACTAAGGACTTCCCTTATGGTTGTAGGTATATGGCTGTATAGAATATCTCACTGTAGGAGGTCTTTCTAAAAACTTTATCTCCTTTAACACCAATTATTTCTCTGTTCTTAGAAAGCAAACATTCAACGAGCTTTAAAATTTGACAAATCCTAATGTAAGTTTAGTAAATTGTTGGGCCAATAAAGGTATACAATTTAAGGAACATGTGTTAGGTATTATCTTACAATTTGGCAAGCAGCATATAGATTAATTAAAAGCAAATTATTTCTAAAGAAAAAAAAAAAAGAGGAAAAAGGGCAAAGAGAAAGGAAAGGGAAGGAAAAAAGAAGAAGGAAGATTCATTACTTTATAAGTCACTTTGCAGAAAAGTAATTCCAAAGAACTTCTCAAACCCCAAAACTAGAAATATCACATACCATATTTGAAACCTAACTCATCTGAGTCTTTGCTTAAGTACATATAAAGATGTTTCCTGGTCATAGTTGTGATGAATGAGAACTCATAATGGATGTCCATTGTAGAGTACGATGCATAATTATTTTCGTATACATCTATATCAATTTTTACCCAGAGAAACTAAAATTATTCTCACTAATTTTTACCAGGAAGGCACACATTTTCTAAAATTCCTACAGTTGTATGTAAGAGGCATTGAATTGAGATCAATAAACTGGAAACAAATTAGAAAAAACTAAACGCAGAACTCCTTTTAAGTCACCATTGTCTGGTCCAAACAACTATTTCCACATCTTCAAAAGTAGTCCTAAAACCCATTTTATAATTCTACAAAAAGCTATTTCAATCATCTTCTGTTTTGTTTTCCCTTTTCTCCTCTTCTCAATTATTGCAATGAAGACAGGGGACAGATATTTCGTCCATTTGTTTAACCATATCTTCTCCAAAAACTCAAGGCCCTCAAAGTTTTCTGATACTCAACTCCCTTGTTTATATCCACATGTTTTAAAACATCTTACTCACATTCAACCTTCTCCCAGAAATTGCCTCTTAGCTATCTGTCTTCTGTAATTCTGGGGGGAAACTCCCTCTAACTGGTCACAGAATCAACATAATCAGTGGCTTTCACATATTACCTCAACAAGGATAAAGCCCAAATTATGTCCATCCCTTAAAGCTGTCAGCCATTCAATGAGTGTGCACTTATGGCTGTACCAGATTATCAAATGATGTGAGATCAATATCACTTTAAAAACAGTCCATTCTATACAAGGAAATGATGGGAGCTTGAGATGACAGATATTCCCAATTACCCTGATTTGATTAATATAAATTGTATGCCTGTATTGAAGAATCATGTGTATCTAATATATACAACTATTATGTACCCATAATAATTAAAAATTTTAAATGTAAAATAAAAAATCCATTCTAATTGATGATTCTATAATATGTATAATAATGAAAGAATAGTATTTATATGAGGATTAATATACACCGGCTTTCTTCTACACTTTGTTCAATGAAACTCAGAATACTAATGGAAATAATTAAAACTAAGCCATAGGCTTGTCACCAGCCAGCCTTAGCTTTAAGAAAAAGAAAGAATTTATATTTTGCCTAATGTAGGCAGTTATGAGATGCAGACTTGGGTCCCATTAATGCTATTGCTTAATTATCTATGATGCCATATCAAAAGGGAAAAATAATAATCTTCAAACATACCTTTTCGTTGTACTTATGTGCTCCAAAGAAATAAAAGAGCCAAGAAGTGAAATAAAAATAGAAAATCTGCTTTTATTAATATATTCATTAACTTAATATATGAAACTGTGTGAGCTGGAAAGAAAAAGAACTAACTCCCGTACAGTTTGCATTCAAAGAAAACTCCACCCACATAAACTCTCTAGTAACATATCAAGTTTTAAGCCCTTAGGGTAGAGACCATATATTCTTCTCTTGTAAGCACTGTGCCAAGCCCTTATTACTAAGCAAATAATAATAACAACAAGCATTACATCATACGGACAATGTTTTAATTATTACATAAAGGACAGTCTTTTTGCAAGTCATCTATGGAAGGTGATGCTTTGGAAATTAATCATTTTATCCTATAATTACTTCATATTTTTTAAAACCTCTAGCAAGAAATTTCTAGATTAGAGAGTGAGAGAGAGGACAGAGAGACAAAATATTTATGTGTATTGGCAATATTTAATTCACGTTTTCATACTTTGGAGGGGGCAAAAATTTGGTGAAATGATAATTATTTTATCAGTATTCCAAAATAATATGATTTATGTACTTCAAATGAAACTATATGCTGAACGTCATATGTAGAGATAAGCATACAACAAAATGAACTAGACTGTATTAATTATTCAAACAATTTTTATAAACTGAATAGTAAGTAAAATATTTCTAGCTAAATACTTTGAGTAATGAGTGACTTTCAATTTTCCTGAATTTATAGACAAACTAAATTTCACATCTTATGTATCATTATGTTGGAAAATAATAGCTAGGTGTGCACAATGAGTGCATTTGTTAACACTCTTTCATTCCTTTCACCCAGCTCAAATAATGGCTTTATTTCTTTTCCTCTATATACATTTAATTCCTTTTGATACTAATGAAAGTTATGTAAGAATACTTAGAAGATGACTAAGCTTATCTTCTTAATTAACAAGTTCAAGTAGCAGCTTTTGGTAGAAATATTCAAATTCATTAGTAGCTCTTAGAAAATTTCCCCCAAGCCGCACATTGTTTCCAATCTCAAGAAGAATATTTTTCCATCAGGCACTGAATCACTTTAATGTTGAGTCTTGTGCAGCTCTACTCCACCTTCAAATGTAGCCAGTAAATTTAGCTTTACTACAGTACTATAAAATGTGAAAGAACCATAACAGCATCTAAAAAAGAACTGTTGGCACTGTTTTAGTTTAGAGAAAACCCTAAACTGAATACTAATGCAAAAATTTAACGATAGTTTGCCTGGTTGGCAAAACTTACAATAATTATTTTGCCATAATGTGTAAATTATCTTGAAGACATCTGAGAATGCTATCATACAGGATTCAGAATAAGTTCCCAAAGTGTCACTATCAATAGATCATCAGTACACAAACTTCAATGTAACACTGGCCTCCGATTAAAAGTTATGAGTAAATAAAGGTTATTAAGAGATTACTCCGCTTCTTTAATGGACAGCATCAACGTGGATCTACCTCACATCAAATATCATTTTACAGTGAATATGTGTGAGGTTCCAGTAAAACATTCAAACAAAATCAATACAATTTTACTTCCCCTTTCCTTTATAACCCATGACCAAATTTTTAGAGTAGAAAAGTAAACCAAGATCAAATTTAGACACGTTGTTTGAAATTAGCGAAGATGAAACACTTCAGTGCCAGACAAAAGCCTTGATTTTTTAAGAGTAGGTTTTTGCCTTCCCTGAAATGCCTAGCTCAGGCTGTGTATTTTTATGCCTGCAGATATTGGCATGTTTCATATTTAAGATTATGACACACCAACTTATTTTGAAATTTTTAAAATCTTCCACTGTGAATGTTTTAAATGCTTTATGACTATCACTGATAATTGAGCAATTAACTTGAAATTACCGAATGTGCTGTGATGGCACAATATGTAGTAGGCAACATGAAAGACTAAAGAACAGAGGAACTTGGTACAGTGAAAAAAAAGTAATAAAGGATAAAATAGGCCATAAGAATAATAATAGTACTGAGTAAGTTTTAATGGTCCCAGATCTCAGTGGTTTAGTGGTGCCAGTAAAATACTTTAATGAAACAAGTTCAGAGTATTACAAACTTTTCAGAGCAGTTTGTTCTGGTACTACAGAAAGGAAGCTTCTTTCTAACTGGTCTTGTGTAATATTCAGGGACTGGTCCAAAAAGTAAGTGTGGGAGTTTCATTAGACAACAAACACAAAACAATTAGTTTAAAAATCCTGACAGATTCTTAAGAAATACAAGCTTGCAAAAAATAGATGTAAGGTCTGACTTTAAGTGTAAGACAGAGAAACCAAAAATTTAAGTGCTAAAGGTAACCTCAAGAAGGCATCGAACTATTGTGCACATATTTGTGAATCAAAAGTTAAGATACATGGCTTAACATCAAGACCGAAAAATGAAACTCTGCTATACTGGAAAAACCAGAATGCCTCTTCACTGTTCATCCCATCAAGGTCTCTAATACTGGACTTTTCTGACTAAAACCATAGTGCAACTACAAAGAGTCGCCTTTTTGTGCTTAAATACAGTCAGCAGAGCAAATTCCATAAACCTAAATCCTACCTTATTTTGGTGGCAGGCCATTTTAAAGGTTTGCAAGAAAACCCAACAATTTAGAAAGTCAGAGAGGGAAAAGAGATTCAAAACTACAGCAAATAAATGACACTGTTAAAAACAGTTTTTTCTCAAAATTTCATTAACACAGCTCCAAAACACCACTAAAAGATTAAAAATAGGCCATGGCAGACTATCCTTTCAGGTATAAACTAGAAAGAGAAAATAGGGCAGAAAGAACAAGTATCTAAAGGCACTAGTATATACAACATAAAAGCTTAAAATGTAATGGATATACACATACAGATTAGCAAACTCCTTTCAATTAAAGTAGATTTCTGGCCACAGTTCACAAATATATAGTAGCTGTGTGTATTAATGTAGATACTTCAAATGTCAGTATATCTCTAATTAACATGAGCACACAACTGTAAAACTGAGAAGGCACAATTTTAAATTCCTTACATTCCCAGCATTAATGCTTTCATGGGGCAGCTCCCGTTGTCATGGAAAATGGCATTCAAGCCCTATTTGTGGATTTTCACAGCTCATCTTTTTTATTTACCTGCTCTATGTCAAGATTAGCCTGGAATAATATTTTTTAAAGATAATGCACTTAGACCTACTTGTCCTTAAAAATCACAGATGTTCTCACTGACAGAGCCTTGGTCAGGGCGATGCTCAGTTTAAAACAGATTTATTTCCATTTTAAAATACCACAAAGACCTGAATTCATGATTCTTTTTGTTTGTTTCCTAAAAATCTATGCAATTCAAAAAATTTCAGCTGAAGCTTGACATGTGGCAGTTTTGGAATAGAGGAGAAGGAAAATGTCAGGAGGGACCAAATCGTCCAGGAACATGAGGAAATGAAACAAGTGTTGTAGAAGGCTCTCTACAATCTTTTCTCTGACTTATTTTATCTCAACTTTTAAAAAATATTTATACAGAAACCAAGTAAAGACTGAGATAATAATCAAAAACAGTAGAAAAAGAGCTAAAACTCTTTGAGAAGGAACAGTGTTGTAGAAAGAGCACTGATTTTATAAATAAATTCTAGGTTTCAATTCTGCTACTATGCAAAAATGTAGACAATTCCTACACATCCAACAGACATTTTATAAAATTCAGCTAGTTTAATGTGTAAAATCAAATGTTATACTAACTTAAGATTCTGTCATTATTATTATTGCCTCAAGTCTGCTTGAAACAATAATCACTTTTTATATCAGACACTAAAATCTTGTCAGAGACCTCAGGAAAAAAGGTTGCTAATAGAGACCATGAATAGAGACAGAATTTAATAAAAGAGAATTCATTATCAAATGAAAAAGAATAGTACCTAATGAACTATCTCTGGATTGTTGTTGTTGTTTTTGTTTATTTGGTTTTGTTTTTTTTAACTTTTTCTTACACCAATCATTTTTGCCCTGGTAAAATTTAATGGTGAGAAGTACATAATTATTTTTCATTAGAGATAAAAAATTAAATGTGGGACACAGACATGCAAAACAAGGTCTTCTTAAACAATATCTAAAGAGAAAAGTAGTTTTAATTTTTAAAAAAGAATTTTTAAAACTAGAATAATATGCAGCTTCTTAAAGAGGTAGCCATTTTCTTTCACAGTGTTTTCCTCTTCTGACCTAGGAGGTTGATTTAAGTAGGTAAGATTCCAATCGGTTCTCACACACTCTTGGTGTGGCCTATTCATTATGGATGTGCAAAACAATACCCCACTTTCCTTATCTCACAGACAGTCTTTTGCACACCTTACTAAGAAACCTACCCATGGCCATGAGGTTTAACTTTCTGCCTTAGATCATGTAGCAAATAAGCAGTATCAAGATGTGGAAATTAAGGTTCATAAGGGAAGCCTTTGTTGCTGAACCCGTTTGCTTAATCTTAGGCCTAACTAGATAAATATTTCTATTGTTTTAACTGTCACATCATTCAGCTTAAATGGAAAACAGTTTCCTCAATAATAAGTAAGAAACAGACACTCAAAAATTTTGGATACCATGTTAATTTCTTCTGATTTACCTTGGGTATAGTATCATGGTACATTTCTTAAACAAGAAGGTTGTGCAGCCAGTAAATGGCCCTAACAAAGCTTGAGATCACTGACCAAAGAAACTGCAAAGTCCATGCCCTAAACTACCACACAGAAATTGTCAAGAGTGGAAAATAATTGCTTTAGGCCTGTACGATTAGCATGATTTCTCTCTAAGTAACTAGACAAAATCCGATCAAAAGTTTTGGGTTTTTTTTTTTTTTTTTTTTTTAAGCTGAAATCCAGAAATAGCATACAAAAACTATATCAACAGTGCTCCTTCTAATTTTTACTTTTCCCTTTGTTAGGTCACAGGAAAATATCCAGCTAATTGGATCATCTCCATTCAAAGCTATCCTATGCATGTCCTGGTGAGGGGAAAGACCTGAAAAATTCAGGAAACAGAATCTTTGGGTGATGAGAAGTGTAAACTATGTTTCAACCAAGGCCATTTTGGTTGAAATCCTGGTAATTCTATTTGTCACTTTAAAAAATACAATAATCCTAAAAACTTACTAAAGGAAATGACTAAATGATATAAGAGAAGAGAGAAAAGAGAGAAAAGAAAGGATAAAGCAACTAAGATAAGATTTGGACAGCTCAATATTATTTCCCTTCACTCAGATTTCTAATGGGGTAAGCTCAATGCTATAGAATCCTCCATTTTTACCAAAAGCCCTTCAAAGATACTTTATATTTCTTTCTCCATTTTCTTTGCTTCCTAATCTTCACCGTAATACTTCGCACAAATTAAAAGCTTATATTTAATATGAATGAACCATACAGTTTATACAGTTTGCTGTTTTATGTAAGAATATGAAGATCAGATTAACTTGCATTGGGTAAAAGATTTAAATCTAAGACATGAAATAATAAAAATCCTAAAGAAAATGTGGGAAAAACTCTTAGTGATATAGGTCTAGGAAAATATTTTATGAAGACGACCCCATTGGCAATTGTAGCAACACCAAAAATAAATAAATGGGATCAATGAAACCGAAAAGCTTCTATACAACTAAGAACACAATTAACAAAGCAAACAGACAACCTTTAGAATGGGAGAAGACATCTGCATGTTACAAATATGACAAAGAGCTAATAAACAGAATCTACAAAAAAGTCAAGCAAATCAACAAGAAAAGAGCAAACAATCCCATTAATAATGGACAAGAGACATGAACAGAACCTTCTCCCAGAAAGACAGACAAGTGGCCAACAAACACATGGAAAAATGCTCATTGTCCCCAATCATTAGAGAAATGCAAATTGAAACCACCTTGAGATATCACCTACACACAGCAAGAATAGTCCTCATCACAAAGTCCCAAAGCTACAGGTGCTAGCATGAGTGCAGAGAGAAGGGAACACTTATACACTGTTGGTGGGACTGCAAAATACTGAAGTCCTTTTGGAAAGAAGTATGGAAAATCCTCAAAAAGTTAAAAGTAGACCTCTGATTTGATCCTGCAATCCCATTACAAGGTGCATACCCAGAAGAAAAAAAAATCATTTTATCACAAGGACATTTGCATTCAAATGTATATAGAGTAAAAATTCACAACTGCAAAGATGTAGAAACAACCCAAGTGCCCATCTACTCACAAATGGATAAACTGTGTATATGAATACCATGGAATACTATTCAGCCATAAAAAAGATGCAATCTGTACATTTTTGTGTTTACCTATATGGAGTTAAAGAACATTCTCCTTAGGAAAGTATCTAATGAATGGAAAGCAACCATCCCATGCACTCAATATTAATTTGAAACTAGTATTTAAACAACTATAGGCCCACATGATAGAAAAACACAATTAAATTCAAGAAGGGGGGAGGAGAGAAGGATAGAAAGGGGATTCATAAGCTTCCACCTATTATGTACAACATAGGGGTATAAGGCACATCTTCAGGGTGAAGGACTCAACTATAATTCAGACTTTACCTTACAAACAGAAATAATATGGCCCAATTGTATGTGCCCATATGTTAATCCAAAATTTTAAAAATACACAAAATGTATTAAACTACATTAAACATGAACATCTATTTTTAAATGGTTCAAAATGCCTATCCCAATCAATACTACAGTACTACCAAAAGTAAAGGTAGTTTTAAATAAATTTTCACTGGTCTCTGCTTAAACATGGAATCACTTAAACTCTAATTTCTGATGTTATTTATTACAACTAATTTCCTAGAAGTATATTGTCTAAAATTCCTAAAGTGTCATACTAGCAAGAAAATGTTTCCTCCGTCTTTGCTGTTATCAAATATAAAAGAACCTCAAAAGTACCAATAGTTTCAGTAGATTTTAAACTCAAGGTACGTAAATATGGGCTGTACACACACAGAGACATTTTTTAATACCTGTACATACTCTAAATCAGTTCTACATCATAAATATATCAATTAATTTTGAATACTTTAATCAATCTTTAAAGTGCATTCAAGTTTTTTTCTTGAAATTTACCTTCTTCCCTGAGAAAAAGGACCGCTGTTCTCCAAAATACCAATAAAACATAATGGTGTTTTGAAGAGTGGGAAGAAGGTAGGAATATTGATAATACTTTATATGTTCACCAAATGAGTCTTGGGTTCTTAAGTACAAAACTACCTTGAAAATACTGTGTGTTTGGTTTCAAACCATCATAATAAAGCAATTATCACAATAAAATGAGTCACACAAATTTTTGATCACCCAATGAATTTAAAAGTTATCTTAACACTATACTTTATAAAGTATAAAAGCACTGTACCTAAAAAAGAACAACATACATACCTTAATTAAAAATAGTTTATTGCTAAAAAATGTTAATTATCTTCTGAGCTTTCATTGAGTCATAATCTTTTTGCTGGTGGAAAATCTTGCACTGAAGTTGATGGCTGCTGACTGATCAGGGTCATGGTTGCTGAAAACTGGGATGGCTATGGCAATTTCTGAAAATAAGATAATGAATTTTGCCTCATTGATTGACTCTTCCTTTTAAAAATGATTTCTCTGTAGTATGTGATGCTGTTTGGGGTAGCATTTTACTCATAGTTAGAACTTCTTTTTAAGTTGAAGTCAATCCTCTCAAATGCTGCCATTGCTTTATCAACTAAGTTTACATTATATTCTAAATTTTTTGTTGTCACTTCAACAATGTTCATAGCACCAGGAGTAGATTCCATCTCAAGAAACTATTTTCTTTGCTCATCCAACTCCTCATCTGCTCAAGTTTTATTATAAAATTGCAGCAATTCAATCACATCTTCAGGCTCTACTTGTAATTCTAGTTCTCTTGCTATTTCCCCCACATATGCAGTTACTTCCTCCACTGAAGTCTTGAACCCCTCAAAGTCATCCATGAGGGTTGGAATCAACTTCTTTCAAACTCCTGTTAAGGTTGATATTTTGATATCCTCCCATGAATCATAAATATTTTTAATGGCATGTATAGTAGTAAAATCCATTCCAGAGCATTTTGAATTTACTTTGCTCAGATCCCTCAGAGGAATCACTATCCGTGGCAGCTACAGACTTTCAAAGTGTATTTCCTAAATGACATGGCTTGAAAGTTGAAATTACTCCTTGATTTATGAGCTACAGAATGGATATTGTGTTAGTGGGCATAAAAATAACATTAATCTCCTTCTATGTCTCCATCAGAGTTCTTGAGTGACCAAGTGCACTGTCAATAAACAGTAATATTTTAAAAGGAATCTTTTTGCTGAGCAGTAGGTCTCAATACTGGGCTTAAAATTCAGTCAACCATGCTGTAAACAAATGTGCTATCATCCAGGCTTTGTTGTTCCATTTACAGAACACAGGCAGAGCAGAATTAGCATAATTCTTAAAGTCCCTGAGATTTTCAGAACAGTAAATTAGCATTGGCTTCAACTTAAAATCATCAGCCCCTAAAAAGAGAGTCAACCTGTTCTTTAAGGATTTGAAGCCAAGCATTGATTTCTCCTCTCTCTCTAGCTATGGAAACCCTAGATGGCATCTTCTTCCCATATAAGGCTGTTTCATCAATTGAAAAATCTATTGTTCAGTGTAGCCACTTTTATTAATGACCTTAGTTAGCCAGACCTTTGGGTAATTTGTTGCAACTTCTACATCAGCATTTGCTGCTTCACCTTGTACTTTTATGTTTTAGAAACATCTACTTTCCCTAAACCTCTTTAACCAACCTACGCTAGTTTCCAACTGTTCTTCTGAAGCTTCCTCACCTCTTTCAGCGTACATATAATTGAAGACTTAGGGCCTTGTTCTGATTAGGCTTAAGGGAATATTATGCCTGATTTTATACTCTATCCACACCACTGAAACTTTCTCCATGTCATTTATAAGGCTATTTTGCTTTCTTATCATTCACATGTTCACTGGAGTAGCACTTTTAATTTCCTTCAAGAACTTTCCCTTTGCATTCACAATTTGGCTAACTGTGTGGTAGAAGAGGCCTAGCTTTTGACTTGTCTCTGCTTTCATCATGCCTTCCTAACTTTTGATGTAAAGTGAGAAATATGACACTCTTCCCTTCACTTGAACACTAAAAGACCATTGCAGGGTTATTAATTGGGCTGTTTTCAATTCTGTTGTGCCTCAAAGAACGGGGAGGCCTGAGGAGAGGAAGTGAGATGGGGGAATGGCCAGTAGGTGAAACAGAACACACACAAGTTCACCATCTTATATGGGTGCCCCCAAATAACTACAATTCTAACATCAAAGATCACTGATCACAGATCATCATAACAGATCTGGTAATAATGACAAAGTTTAAAATATTGTTAAGAATTTATGACAGAGAAACATGAAATGAGTACATGCTATTGGAAAAAATGGTGCCCATAAACGTGCCTGACACAGGGTTACTACAAACCTTTAATATGTAAAAAACACAATATCCGCAAAGCACAATAAAGTAAATTACAATAAAACAAAGTACACCTGTACCTAATCTCATATACTGACAGGTCTTTGTATTCTCTATCATCTCATATCTTTTCTATGAGCACAGGTACTTCTCAAGTCGAGACAACCAGAAGACTGCCAGAAGTTATCAGGTTAAATTATTCATGTGTCTATAGACCAGACTGTGTCTGGGACCTACAATTGAGCCCTATTAAGCCCTTTATGGTACCTATCACAAATCATAACAATTACCCAATTATCAGCTGATATTTTTTCCTCTACTCCTTCTAAGAAAACACTTACAAAAAGTAAGTATTACAGTAATACTTACACTTACAAAAAGCTAATTAAAAATTCACATAAGAGGGGAATTAAGAACTTGTTTACAATTTCGTTACACAATGAAAATAGTAATAAATAAACCATACTTACAAATATGCACAAAAAATCAGCCCCAGCACCCAGAAATCACTGGTAAATTGCCTTTGAATTCATGAAAATGACCTGAAAATTTAGATAGAAAATGAAATGAAAAAGGATAAGTAAATTGCATTTATATGCTTTATTAAAGAAGTATATATTCTGGCTGTAAATCATGCTATTTTTATCACAAGCAGTTGTTTCCATCTACTTTAACAATGTTTTCTAAGATGACAATCCCAAAAGAAATAATTATTTAATTGTTCTTCATCTAAGAAAGCAATATCTCTATCCATTTTGGCTTATTTAAAAATCACCAAAAAAAGATTGGATTAAAGATGGCGGCTGGGTAACAGCTTCCCTGCAACTAGGCACAGCGAGTCTGGGGAGACAAGACTCCAGACATCTCTGGCCGGTGGGATCTGCCTATGATCATCCCTTTGAGGGTACAGGGAGCCAGCAAGGGACTTCTGACTCCAGGAGGAGGACAAAAACAGTGAAAAATGGGCAAGTGGCTGCATGTGTTCAATCGACCTAATCACGCCGGCAACAATGAGTACAAGCAGCAGTGAGACTGCAAACTGGAAAGGCCTTACCTATGAACTTTTTTGTTGTTCTTGGACTGGGCGCTCAGTTGAGCTGCCTCGGGGAGAGCTTGAGCAACAATGTGAAGAACTTTGGGCATTGTCTGGGACCCCTAAATGAGCCACTGAGCTGGGCTCAGTGAAAGCCATTGTGTGAAAAAACTGCTCCAGCAAACTCCGCTGTCAGGGTCCCAGAGCAAGGAACGGGCGTGACAAAGTAACCTAGTGAACTGAGCAGCTTAAAAGCGGGGACTGAACTGCCTGACAGCCCTAATCCTTAGCAGCAGAGTGAGATGGTTTTGGCACACTGGAGCCTTGGGCTGTTGCCTTGGGTAGAGTGCCCTGACGTCACAGCTCACAGCAACCTCAAACTCCTGGGCTTGGCGC
>CAUYPK010032612.1:0-20059 GCA_963574355.1 Loris lydekkerianus | reverse complement strand
AAGTGTTCCCTTTTCTCCACATCCATGCCAACATCTCTGGTCTTGGGATTTTGTGATATAGGCTAGTCTCACTGGAGTTAGATGATATCTCAAAGTAGTTTTGATTTGCATTTCTCTGATAATTAAAGGTGATGAGCATTTTTTCATATGCCTGAAGGCCATGTGCCTGTCTTCTTCAGAGAAATTTCTCTTCAAAGCCCTTGCCCAGTCTGCAATGGGATCCAGCTGAGACTTCAACTCAGAAAGCTTTTATTGATTTCCAACAAAGGTGCATATGCAAAAGAGAGGGTTGAAAGAATCTTAAAAGGAAGATTTGATAAAGAGAGAGGCTTGGGTAAACAGCAGGAGATTGGTAACAGACCAAACAGCAGATGTGATGGTGTATTTTAAAAGGGGGAAGGAGAAACTAGTTCCATCCTTGCAGGGCAAGTAAACCAGGTTTCCTAATCTAACTACATACCAAAGGTTCAAAGAGTTTAACACTTCCCACCTGTTGACTTTCCAATGCATAGGCCTAGTCCAGCCTGTTTGGGTACCTCTGGGTTCTTTTCATCTTCTGTGGTTTTAATGAACCCCAAGGGATTGTCCATCTGCAGCCTTTTCCTTGGATACCCCGGGATTGAGGTGGGGTGCCCCATTGACAAGTCAACCTATTTACCTCTCACATCTAAGTAGATATTTGGATGCATAATACATTTCTTCAAATGATAATAGTGAACCTAATGAGGATGGCATACTTTGGAGTTAAAATGTAAACATTATTTGTCTAACAGCATTGTTGTAAAAAATGTTCTTTAGCCTTCAAATTGTAAACTTTTTATTAAATTGTTAACTAATTTGTATGCTCCACACTCAGAGATACCCTTGACAATAGAAAACAATAAAGATTAGAAATCCATAAACTTAGAGGGAAACAACATAATTTTGTAATTGTTTGTCTTTTTTGGTATTAAAAACCAAGATTGTTCCTAGTACTTAGTACCTATTCTCTGAGAAATGATTAAATATTCTGTGAAGAAAATTTTGAAAATAAAAAGCATTAGCAAATGAAAAATTGCATTATTATTCTTTGACTGTCAACAATACCTTTCCTAAGTTCTTTTTTCTGGACTCAAAACGTATTTATTGTACTTCTGTGGTCTAATTCTCTCTTTGTAAATTCATTATTTTTAGCTAGCTAACAACTTTTAATTTTTTAGGATAAAATTATTTAGGTCAACAAATAATTTTTTCCTTGACCGAGCCAAGGAAATGGCGAAACAGCCAAAGTATGTCCAAATGTCTGGGCTGTCACCACCTTGGTCATTAATCCTTTCCAATTTTTAGGGAAAATGATTTCATTGTTGATATAACAATGGTATGTGAAAATTTTAAACAAAAAATACAACACACAGCAAAATATCACCCCCAATTATATAGTGTCAAAATAACTACCATTGCTTTTAGTTAAATATTATTCTAGATATTTCCCTGTACTTTTGTGCCAATAGAGAAACATACAACTCACCAATGCACACAATTAGTAATAATTTCATAAAATGCAATCACATAAAAATGCTGGTTTAGCTGTATTGAGGAGGACATAATCCTACGTCTGTCTTTAAAGTTTGAATTCCTATATAACAACCTGCAACCTAACTCAGCAGATAAATAACAAACAAAACCGTTATAAATTGTAGGTACAACAAACAGCCAAGTTTTAGCCAATCACAAGCTGCCAGGTTTCAGACAATCATGAGCAGCCAATTCATCATACCATGTCCAAAGGAGAGAGGCCTATAGCTGTAACCAATCAGATGGTTGCTCTGTTTTGCTGAGTCCGACCTACAATGTCTTGCTACTTACACTTTTGGTAAAACTCTCTAAACTGTCACAGGTTTGGGGTGCTCCCTGATTTGCAAATTGTTCTTTGCTCAAATAAACTCCCCTAAATATAATTTATCTGAAGTTTTGTCTTTTAACAGTTTGACATCAGAAGTAGAATTTGAAGGAAACCTCCAGAAACCCCAAGAAGTACCAAGTGACTGTTATCCAGGACCACTTGTGCCCACCGCTTTCTCATAGTGACTGGAGGTTATGGTTGAGTTGCCTCTTTGATTTGAGCTCTGGATTTGCATTATGATATCTCCAAATTTATTTGAACAACTCTTTTACTCTACAGAGGTTGAAATTGTATTACATTTTGTAAGTAATTAAAATGGGTCCAATTTAAGACCTCAAATATGTATCTTTTGAAAATAAGATTCTATGAATCTAAGAAGTTTGGACATTGAGAGTCTGGGACTCCACTTTCTGGGACACTAGCTAATTTTATGTACAAAAATTATGGAATCAGAATCTGTGTATTTTTGGAAAAATGGGTTAACCTTACTAAAGACAGCTTAACATCACAGTGGCCACAGTGCAGAACTTTTAAACTAGATAAAATTGCTCATTTGCAAAACACAGAATCCAAATGCCATAAAAGGGATGGGATGTAGTCTTTAATTAATTTTTATGCAGAGACATCTAAATGATAAAATGAACCAAAAATCAACTCCTTTAAATTTTTTTATAGGAGGCAAATAAAAAATTCTTTAAAGTCTTTAACTCTTACAAGTCTTTTCTTCAAACTTGAATCAAAAATCTTGGCCATCTAGGCAGATAATCTTGTTCCATTGACAGTAAAGCAATTTGGATGCAGATATGCTTTAAAAAATGAATGAGATTTGTATTATTGGACTTGGCACATGGGTAACTTATAAAATCAAAGCTATAACAACAAACACAAATGTATTTGTTTATATGTTTTTGTGGGTCTGCATGTATTTTATAAATATGTGTGATATTTTTCTACCTCCTTTTGGTGTTGCCAAAGTGAATTGTTAAAGATACCTATCTATTTAATTGTCTTAAATAAAAATAAATGCTTATGTAGACTACATGTTTCTTGAATTTAAAAAATATAAAATCCAACTCATGAATCCTATGTACTCAATTTTGATATGAGGACAATTAAGGTCATGGGGGAGGAGAAAAAGCAGAGAGAGGGAAGGAGGAAGGAGGTGGGGCCTTGGTGTGTGCCACACCTTCTGGGGGAAATACATGATTGCAAGAGGGACTTTACCTAACAAATGCAACCAGTGTAACCTGGCTTATTGTACCCTCAATAACTCCCCAGCAATAAAAAAAAAAAAAAGAAAAAGAAAAAGAAAAAAAAACCCAACACATTGTACCCCACATATGCATAAATATATTCATGATCTATGTATATTTGACTCAATAAAAATAAATAAATAAATAAATAAATAAATAACATATATAAAATCCAACTCAAAATATTTTTCAAGTTCGTCTGATCTGGAACAACCTTCAGTAAATAAAAGATAGTCAAAATGTGTCAGTTTGATTAAAGCAGGAATGTCTTCTGAATTGTCAACAACTAAAACGTATAGAGTATAAATGTCTTAACAAAATAACTAAGAAAATGTGGTGAAGGCTATTTTAACAAGTTTGATAAAAATATTTCAAATGGTGTGTAAAACCACCCAATTGTACCCCATGATTGCATTAATGTGCACAGCTATGATTTAATAATAAAAGAGGTAATGCAAATGTACATATTTTCCTATCTAGGTTTATTAGCAAAATAACCTCATGTTATCTCCATATTACCAATTTTCTTCATGAGTTAAAAATTCTATTTAATATGTGCATTTTAAATTACTAGAAATAACAAGAGAAACAACTCTATATGCAAGTACCTGAATAAGGTAAGGTATACTTTTGCCAAAAAACTTATAAGGTGTGAGATATGTTACAGGAAAAGAGGAATCTTTTGTGCGGAGGTAGGATAGTTGGTTTTCCCAAAATGAGAAAGAGGAAGAGTATCCAACAAAAGCTGAATGAGCATTGAGAGTTGTAGGTTTGTGAAAGAGGAATTTTGAGGAAGGAATTTGCTACAGTATCAAGCTGGCTTAGTTTGGAAGGGAATTGCCATAGTTTGCTGTGTGTAATGCCCTCCTGTGCGTAAACCCTCCTGTGTATAATTCCCTCCTGTGTGTAATGCCCTCCTGTGTGTAATGCCTCCTGTGTATAATGCCCTCCTGTGAGTAATGCCTCCTGTGCGTAATGCCCTCCTGTGTGTAATGCCCTCCTGTGCGTAATCCCTCCTGTGTATAATGCCCTCCTGTACGTAATGCCTCCTGGGTGTAATGCCCTCCTATGTGTAATGCCCACTGTGTGTAATGCCCTCCTGTGTGTAATGCCCACTGTGTGTAATGCCCTCCTGTGTGTAATGCCCTCCAGTGTAATGCCCACTGTGTGTAATGCCTCCTGTGTGTAATGCCCTCCTGTGTGTAATGCCTACTGTGTGTAATGCCCACTGTGTGTAATGCCCTCCTGTGTGTAATGCCCTCCTGTGTGTAATGCCCACTGTGTGTAATGCCCACTGTGTGTAATCCCTCCTGTGTGTAATGCCTCCTGTGTTTAATGCCCTCCTGTGTGTAATGCCCACTGTGTGTAATGCCCTCCTGTGTGTAATGCCCACTGTGTTTAATGCCCTCCTTTGTGTAATGCCCATTGTGTGTAATGCCCTCCTGTGTGCAATGCCCATTGTGTGTAATGCCCTCCTGTGTGTAATGCCCATTGTGTGTAATGCCCATTGTGTGTAATGCCCTCCTGTGTGTAATGCCCATTGTGTGTAATGCCCTCCTGTGTGTAATGCCCTCCTGTGTGTAATGCCCACTGTGTTTAATGCCCTCCTTTGTGTAATGCCCATTGTGTGCAATGCCCTCCTGTGTGCAATGCCCATTGTGTGTAATGCCCTCCTGTGTGTAATGCCCATTGTGTGTAATGCCCTCCTGTGTGCAATGCCCATTGTGTGGAATGCCCTCCTGTGTGTAATGCCCATTGTGTGTAATGCTCTCCTGTGTGTAATGCCCTCCTGTGTGTATTGCCCTCTTGTGCGTAATGCCCTCCTGTGTATAATATGCACTCATGTTTTTGCCCCAAACTTTCAGGAAAAATATGTTTTTTATTTTAGTGTTTAAAGGAGGGCAGGAGTGGCTGTGCAGTGGTGGCTTCCTCTCTTGTGAGAGGCACAAGGCACAGAGCAGGCCATGTGAGCCCAAGTGACTGGTGAGTGGTGTGGATATCCCGAGCTTCAAACTTCCCTTAAGTGTCCTCTCCTGGCCACCCTTACCCCCACATCCTCTCATTTCCTTCCTACTCACGTCTGTCAGTGGAAGTGTGACCAGGGCCACTCAGCTGAGAACTCTGGTAAGCTCATTTCTCAGGAAGCTGGTGTGAGGGCTCAGGGCTGTCCCTGCCTGCCCCAGGCTCCTGACAGCAGATCCCTGCCCTGTCCAGGCTGCCTTGTGTGCTGAGGAGGACGGCTTCCCCAATGATACGCCAGTGAAGCTTCTGCATTTACATTTCTCTTTAGTGACTAGACTGATTTCCTTGAGCCACCAAATCTTGGGCACTCAAGTAACCTCAGAATGAATGATATCAGCCTTTCCCAAACTTGTGAATTCTACAAATCACTCGGGGGATTGGTTAAAATGAGACTCCTGAACCACACACACCAAATACAGTGAATCAGCTCTCCAGGAGAAAGGCCTGGGTATCTGTCCATTAGCAAGCATCTTAGATGTTTCTTCTTACTATACGTTTAGGAAATTATACCAAGTCAACACTTTGGGGGTTTAGACAAGTCATGGGCTCAAAATTACAATCTATGGGCTCAGGTGCACAAGCTTTTGTGCTTCACTGCCTGGGGCCCTAGCAGACAGAAAGTTCACGGGGACTGAGGCCCAGGGTTATAACAGTGGCCTATTAGTAGATCCAGGTCTCAGAAACCAGATCTCTTAGACCCCAGCTCAGGAATCTTCCTCCTCAGTGCAGTGTCCTGAGAACCTCAGAATGAGGCCAGCTGTGTAAGAGATGAGGCAGCCCAGAAAGGGCAGGGATCTGGCAGCAGAAGCATGAAGCAGGCAGGGCCAGCCCTGGCCCCTCACACCAACTCCTGGGGAGAAAAGCCCTTTGGGATTATCAACAGAGAAGGCTGTGGCCATGTTCCCACTAATGGACATGGGTGGAAATAGGAAATGAGAGGATAGGCCGGGAGGGTACTGTTGGGGGAGGCTGGGGATTCAAGTCATATAGACCACTCTCACCTGCCACCTGGACTTGCTCCTGGCTTCTCTGTAGTGTCAGGCTTGGTGCCTCGTGCCTCTCATGGCAGAAAGAGGGGCCACTAGGTGGTCACTTCTGCCCTCATTTCACCAAGATCCTGATACTAACCATAGTGCCATGGTCAGCAGCATGCCCACTTTGAAGATGGCGGTGGTGATGTCCAGCACAGCTGGTTGGGTGGGCCAGTGGTTCTTGCAACTGAGGTGCCTGTCTTGCAACTGGTGTGTGTGTGTGTGTGTGTGTGTGTGTGTGTGTGTGTGGCAGCCAGGGAGAGGGTTACTGCACAGGGGACACGATTTCCATATTCTAGGGTATTTTTTGGTATATGGATATTGTTATTTCTTTCTGGAGTTACACTTTTAATGCATGAGCATAAATAAAAGAATTAAAAACATTTACATAGATAGATACAGAATTAGTACTATCCACATACCATGTATAATGTGTATCCTTATTTTTCCTTCAAAAATTTGGGCAAAAGTGTGCATATTACACATGTCAAAATACAGTATTTGTAAATTTTTTGTATTATTTGTAATACAAAATTATTTGTAAGTATTTGTAAAATACAGTATTTGTAAATTTTTCTGAAAATGCTATATTAATTTCAGGAGTACACTAATGCGAAACTAGAATTTGATTCTCTCTGTTAAAACAACAAGATTAACTTGGAGTATTGATCTTCTAATAGAATCTTGTGAAAGTTATTTCTTTGTTTACCTTTTAGGTAACTGGCCTAGGAAGCAAAGATTCTGTATCAAGATAATTTCCTGTGGTTCACATCTTTGATTACTTAAGAAAACAGTCCTCTTTATTAAGAGTTACAGTTTTTTTTAAACTATGTAACTTTCTGGATCTGCCTTTGAAATCTTTTAATTATTACTCTCATTAAGTGAATGTCTGTCTCCCAGTGACCTGTGATTCTATTTTAATCAAATGTTTTAAGTCTTTTGATATTTTTAAAAACTTTCAAGTCAAATTATAAATTAAAACCTTGTGACAAGCTTTTCTTGGAGTATTGGTCTGGGCTCCTGGGCACAGAAATATCTAAAAAGAATTTAGATATCTAACAAGAGAGATGTTAAACTTATTAGGCTCATATTAAAGTGCACAGGAAGTATTGTCAAATAATAAATGATAATAAGCCATTTTTAAGTTTTTTTGTATGGGTATATTATCACTAAGTGTTCCTGGAATTGTTTGACATTTCCTAATGTAATGCTGTATATAGCTAGCTGTATATAGTATCTTAAAATACTGTACATTGTGGAAGTAACAAGTTTCTTGTCAATTGCATCACAGTGAACTGTTATTGCATCTTCAAGCATAGCCATTTTAGGTCTTCTAATGTACAGAGAGTTAACCACTTTCCTCTGGTACTCTCCTGAAAACTGTTGCAAGCTACTATAAACTTGAAGTGTTTTGTCATTGAAGAGATTCATGAGAAGACCTCTGACAAGTATAGGTTTCTGGTAACTTTAAGATTATGCCATTGGGCAGGGTAAGAATTCCCAAAACTTTAAGGAAAAACTAACTGGTCCATAAAACTGCTAACCTTACATCAAGCAATAGTGAGAAGTAATTGAATACAAAGGGAATTATTGTTAGGTTTTTATGATAAGTCAGCCAGTTTGAAAATTACTGAGATATGTAAATTGAATGAACTCCTTAAGATTGATCCAAGTCAAGTTTCCCATAATAACTTGTTTAATAAACAGTGCTATGCATCTCAATTGGAGAAACAAAACTGGTATTTAAGAGAATACAAATTCAGTGTTAAGCATGGACTCAATGAAGTGGTCCTAGGTGGCTGTCTGGTTCATCACACATTCTTCACAGCTTTTGTGAAGGGCACAATGACACCTTGAACTTTACCTGAGAATCACAAACAATGTAACCTAATCATTTATACCCTCATATTAATCCAAAATTTTATAAAAACTAGTCCCTCATCCCACAACTCCTTATTCAAATAATACAAAATATGAAGGAAATTGGTTGAGTGACTATTCTAAAATTGCTGAAGTGTTTTTTAAATGATGTTATTTTGTAATACTTGCAAGACAATAAAAACTTCAAAGGTGGTAGAGTAGTCTTTTATTCATGGTTTCACTTACCCACAGACAACCATGATCCAAAAATATTACATCATGACTCTTGCACTTTGGGTCAACACAAGAAAATGAATGTGATGCCAGGACAGTGGATCTGATAACCAAGACGGCTAACCAAGCAAGCAGAGTGTGATAGAGCAGGGGCAAAATTTTAGCCTGTTACTCAGAACAGAATGCAGTTTCAAACTTATGAATTATTTATTTCTAAAATTTTCCATTTATATCACAATGCCCCTGTCATTCATTTCACTTTATCTTGTCATGAAGGCATTTGAGCATCTCACATCATCACAAGAAGAGTGAGTGCAATTCAGTAAGAGATTTTGAGATAGTGAAGGGCCACATTCACATGTTGTTATTACAGTTGCTCTATTTTATTACTTGTTATTGCTGTTAAATCTCTTGCCGTGCCTAATTTATAAACTAAACTTTATTATATGTATGTATAGAAAAAGCATATGAGGGTTTGGCAAGATCTGTAGTTTCAGGCGTCCAATCAAGGTCTTGGAAGATATTCCCCCGTGGGTAAAGGCGGCTACTGTACATTTCTAGCATGAGCTGGATCATTTTATTCGGTTGACATTGTCAGTGCATAATTTCTGGCTGTGTAGAATCCTTCCTTTGCAGGAAGGGTGATGCTGTAACAGCAGCTTTTAAACTAAATTTACTGAATAGCCTTGGTCAAAGGTATCGCTAATTGATGCCAATCAGATCCACCTCACTGGAAAATAATGATTGCCCCTTTAGGAAATAGTTACTGGAAGATCTATACCCCTAATAATATTACCTCATGAATATCCTGCTCTTATAACCTCTGATGTGATATGAAATTCAAAGACTTCATCAGATTATATAAAAGTGTATTTTTATTACAAAAAATAGCCCTTCATCACCCACCCACTGATGAACAGGTCTTTCATGATTTATAATCTAGAGACTGAGTCTTTAGGAAATGATGCCCCATTGAAAGGAATCATATGAAGCTCATCTCATACCAACACTGCAGCGAGATTTCAGGGTCCTGAGTGTTAAATTCACATCTCTCAACCATGTTACCAGCATTGTTCCATAACCAATTGGAAATTGAACATTGCTCTATACCTCTTAATTTACACTTTGGAATAAAGAGGAATTTTCTAGCAGGCATAAATTCCTTAAATGGACATCATTTGGTAGAATAGTCATTTTCTGGCTTGGCATAAATGTAAATTAGGCTGTGATTAGAAATCTGTCTCAAACATTAGCTACTATAGCTGACTTTACTGCAAAGGCTATATTTGCCCAGAAAACTCCTTTAAATTCTTTTGCTGAAGTTCTTTTAGGTAACAGGATTACTTTGGACTACTATTGCCTGCACTGGGGGAATGTGTGTTATACCTAACATCTCTCTGTGGAGTTGGACATCAGTAAACAAGCTAGTTTGTTAAAACAAGTAGATCTTTATTCTGGCTCAGTTTTTTATTTATTTGATATTAATTGGTTTGGTGTATAGGGACTCCTGTTAAGGGATACATGTTAGACTCTTATTATTATCCTCCTAATAGTGATCATAGTAATCTTTCGGGTACACTGTACCCACTCAAGAGACTTAAACTTAAATAGTTTAGTATGCACCCATACACTGCACATCAAATATTTTCCCTCTGGTTAGAGCAATGTAAGAATAAAGAGAATGTAAAGAATAATTTAACTGATCTGATGTTATGACATATAAATTCCACACTGAGTCCAAAAAAGTGCATTATACTGGTAACAGAGAGAGACATTGACATTAGATGTTTGGCCGATCTCTCAAGATTGATAGGCTGACCAAAAGGAAGGGTTTGTTAAATTAAATTAGTAGGAGGCCATAAGTCTGAGGCTGTCTCTGTAGTTTGAATCCTACAGAACAAACCATAACCTAACTAGTATGTAAACAAATTAAAATATAAATTAGACATTTAACAAACATCTATCGCAAGCAACCAGGCTTCCACTATTCACAGGCAAGCAACTCATCATACCATGCACAATAAGGCATATGCTGAGCTGTAGCCAGTCGGGTGATTGATCTATTTTGCTTCTGTGTCTGGCCTCTAGCAGCTCACTGTTCACACTGCTATTGGAACTCGCTGAACCGCTGATGGTTCAGGGTATTGCCTGATTCATGAATCATTCTTCATTCAAATATACTTGAAATTCTGCTAAATTTATTTTGTCTAAAGATGTTTTTAATATAGTATTAAAATTATGTTTTAACCAAAGGAAAAAATTAAATAAATGGATCATTTCAGATTTCAGCTGGATAAATATTAGTTATTAGAAGAGCTTATAAAGATCCTACTAAAGAACAAAGAGTTCACACAATGTATAAAAGCATCAAGGTGATGCCCAAAAGGCTTCATTTAATTTGTGTATAGTATTATGTGACCTCTTGCTTGTATGAAAATAGGAAAGTGACTGCTCATATTGCTTCCAACTCCCCTTATTTGACCTTCAGTCTTTTTCTTATTTATATTATTTACTTAATTGAATATTCTAAAACATTCTTTTTCTATGACATAAATCTCACTAATGTTTAGTTTTATTTTTGCTACATTTGGTTGGATTCAACGCCCGTAAAATACCACAAATTTTCATTAGCATTGCTTTTAGCAATCTTTTGTCTTATTTATTTTTTAAAAATTTTAAAATATTATGGGGTACGAAGATTTTGGTTACATGAATTGTTTTTGTATAGTTTGAGTCAAAGTTGTTTATGTGTGCCCATCACATGGGTAATGTGCATTGTACCCATCAGGTGTGTGTTTATTTCTCCCTGTCTACCCCACCAGCTGCATAATTTCCATTGAGTTTTACTACCAAATGTGCACATGGGTGTTGATTGATTAGCTCCAATTTAATGATGAGTACATGTGGTGTTTGTTTTTTTTCATTCTGTGATACTTCCCTTAGAACAGCCTCCATTTCCATCCAGGTTGTTACAAAAGGTATTAGTTCACCATTTTTTCATGGCTGAGAATGTGATATACATATACCACATTTTACTAGTTCCCTCATGTGTTAAGGGGCATTTGAGTTGTTTCCATATCTTTGCAATTGTGAATTGTGAATTTGTAAACATACAAATTTATGTATCTTTTTGATAAAATGACTTTTTCTTTTGGGTAAATACCTAATAGTGGGATTTCTGGGTCAAATGGTAGGTCTACTTTTAGTTCTTTCAGGTTTCTCCATACAATTCTATAGGAGTTGTACTAGTTTGCAGTCCCATCAGCAATGAATAAGAGTTCCTTTCTCTCCACGTCTACTACAGAATTCTGCTACTTCGGATGTTTTTCTTTTGTTTTTTTTTTTTTTTACGTCTCCAACAAAGGTTCGACAACCAGAATCCACAGAGAACTCAAACATACCAGCAAGAAAAGAACAAGCGATCCCATCCCAGGCTGGACAAGGGACCTGAAGAGAAACCTCTCCGAAGAGGACAGGCACATGGTCTGTAGACATATGTGATAAAAGTTATTCTCACTGTAGTTAGGTGATATGTCATTGTGGTTTTAATTAGCATTTCCCTGATGATTAGAGAAACTGAACATTTTTTCATATGCTTATTGGCCTTTAGCATATCTTCCTTTGAAAAGTTTCTGTTCATGTTTTGTTACCACTTTTTTTATGTTTTTTTTTTTTTTTTTTTTTCCTGATTTGCTGTAGTTCTTTATAGATGTTGGTTATCAGCCCTTTACCAAGTACATAGCATGCAAATATTTATTCCCATCCTGTAGGTTGTTTATTTGCTCCACTGATTGCTTCCTTGGCTGTGCAGAAGCTTTTTAATTTAATCAGGTCCCATTCAAAGATGGAAACAAGATCCCCACCTCTCATCACTCACAAATATTAATTCATGATGGATAAGAGATTTATATCTAAGGCATGAAACTAGAATAAAATGTTGAAAAACTCGTAGACATTTGCCTAGGCAGAGAATTTATTACTTATCTTTGGATTGGCTAGAATTTTTCCTTTTCTGGAAGTGCTTGTAGGTGTCAGACTTCAGGTCTTAAATGTTTCAGTCTGCAATTCTGGTTCTTTTGTTACTTTAGGACGTTTTTTATATTCTATCTTTAAACATATTTTCTCCACCTATACTAATTCCTTGGCTCAGGTTATCTTTTCTTTCCATATGCATCATGTTTTCTGTACTTGATTAAACTATTAGTCCATTTCTTTTACATGTGCTTGATAATCTCATGCCTTTTTGTATGTTTGTAGTTGATGTTTATAATTTATTTATTAGTGTGCAAATGGCATTTGGACTCTCTGTTTGTTTTCCTGGCTCTGCATTTTCTCTTTTCATGTCATTTGGTTATTTATCTTAACTTTGAGCTCTAGTATTATTCAATTTATGTTCCGACTAAGTTCATTTATAGCATGACTTATTTGTGGGGAATAATCTTTTCACTGGGTTTGCTTGATTATTTATTTTCCCCAAATAAATTTTTCATCTGGCTTTCACATGCCATTATCTCCTCTGATACTTCTTTATTTTTCTTTTGGAGTATTGCATGTATGTGCAGTCACTTCATTTGGCTTAGGCTAAGTAGGACATTTCTAAACAGGCCTTCTATGAGATCTGATTTAGCTATTGGGTTGTCGCAATTTGCCTTAACTTTCCTGTCTGAGAACTGCCCCTCTATATGAGCTGTGGGAAAAGAATTCTAGCCATTGATTCAGAGCCTGCTGATGGAGAAGCATGAGGATAGAGGTGATTTTGTTAGGATCTGAATGTAGCCTATGCTGGATAACTTGGCCTCTGTTTTCCGATCTAAGATTTTGCCCTGTGTTTAACTGCAGTGGTACCCTTAGCACTGTGGCAGTATACTCTGGAGTTTCAGATATTTTCTCACTTTAGGCTGAAGTCCTGTAAAATGCCCAGAAGCTTCTGCTACATTTGCTGAGCATCCAAAACCTAGTCCCTAATAATTTGGGCATCTGCTATTGAGGATTTCATCATAACTTTTTTTCTAGTTGCTTTTCTAAGGCTCTGGTTAGTTGCTCTGCCAGCCAGAATTGTGCTTCTTTACTTGGCCATTGCTTTTCAAAATCCATGCAATGAAATTTGATTTCTTTTTTGTATAGTTGCTAATGGTGAATGTAAAATTTTTGTTTTGGTTTTTCTTGTGCTGTACATATTATCAACGTTTGGCATACCACCAGTGTATAATCAGACTTATTTTCCCATCTGTAACTCAGGGGCTCCATTTTTCTTTTCTTTCTTTATTTTTTTTACATTTTAATTATCAGTTAGGTTTCTGGATGCACTCATAAAAGCAAATTTTTTTCCCCCTATTTGAACAAAGGCTGTCTGCAGACCTTTATGCAAATCTCCAAGAAGCCAATCATCCTCCCTACCCTTACCTGATCTGATAGAGCAGTGGGTCTCAACCTTGCTAATGCTGTGACCCTTTAATACAGTTCCTGTGGGTCGCGACAGGTTGAGAACTACTGTGATCGAGCCTTTGTTTTCTGGGATTTGCTGCTTCTTTATTTTGGACTATAAAATCTAGTCTTCCAAATTGGAATGTTGCCATTAATTCCAGATTTGTGCACGCATTAACTTCTCATAAACACCTGTCTGATTATTTTGGTTGATATTTTAAGAAATTTTAATAACCTAGGACTTTATAGGACCATGCCTTTAAATATTTACATATTTACATGCCTGTTGCACAAGAAAGTTAATTATTTCAGTGCTTGGTATGAATTCCATTTGATTGGATTTCAGTCTTGAAATCGAGATTTGATTTACTATTTTTAATTATTATTTATATTTATGATGCTATTATCTTTTAATGTTTCAGAATGGCGATACTGTTTGCATTTTAACTTTCTAGGTACCAATTTAAACAATGAGAAAAATACTCTTTTCTTAGGTGACATTTATTTTCTATGGTCTAGCAAGTACAGAAGAGAATTTTTAGGTAAAAACAATTTCCATTCCATTTATGAGCATAAGGTGTAGTTGACAGTTACTTCTTAACTGGTAAGTTCTAATTTGGGTTGGATCTATGCTTTACTTTTTATTTTATTTTATTATACTTCTTTATTTTATATATTTTATTTTTTATTTTATTTATTTATTTTAACTTTCATTTCTGAATACATGTTTCAGTTAACATGATTTGTAAACTGTAAACAGGGCTACACATGTTTTGTTTACATGATTTGCTTCTGTACATTTCAGGTCAAAGTTTTAGTGTACTCTTCACCTAGAACGTGTGTGTTGTAGCCCTTAGGTATGAATTAATCCAACCCCCTGTCCTCCCTCCTACTTGATTTCCATTGAGTTTTACTTCTGTATGTGTACATAAGTGTTAATTTATTTGTTACAATTTAGTATTGAGTACACATGGTGTTTGTTTTTCCATCCTTCTAATACTTCAGCTGGGAGAATGGCATCCAGTTTTATTCACATTGTTGTAGAATATACTAGATCATTGTTTTTTTAATGACTGCATAATACTCTGTACATATACCCCATTTTACTAGTCCACTTGTGTGTTGATGGGCATTTGGGTTGTTTCCACATCTTCCACACAGCAATTGTGAACTGTGCTGTCATAAAATTTGAGTGCAAGTGTCTTTATGATAAAAATGACCTTTTTTCCTTTGGATAAATACCTACTAGTGGAATTGCTGGATCAAATGGTAGGTCTACTATGAGTTCTTTGAAATATCTCCATACACTTTCCATAGAGGTTGTATACTTTCACTTTTGAAGTTTTGCCATTTATACTCAGATTACATAGAAAATAGAATTGTGACTCAAACATCCTTTGTGATTTTGTTTGTTTACTTGCAGTACTGTGAATATCCAGGGCTTAGAACTGTTCACATACTGATATACACTCAAAGAAATATATACAAAGACAAATAGGTGTTTTGATCCAGTTCATTACATGTTAGAGAAACTAAGACTTAAGACATAATGCAATAAATACTCTCACTGTCTTTGGGAAAAACATATGGGTATGCAACTTTTGCTCTCATATATATATCTACCTATAAAAAATCTTACAGATGATTTTGAGCAATCAAATAGCATGTACGATATCTTTAAATCTTAAAATTATTTTATTGACTTTACCTCGTATTTCACAAAGCAGGGTGCAGCCCTCCTCTGTACTTCTAGTATGGTGGAGTCTATCCAGGTAGCATCCAGGCAGAACAGGGTAAGACTGACAGCCATATTCCCACCCAGCTCTACCTGCCTCATGCTACATACTCATTAGCCATTAACATTTCTTTTACTGTTGTACTTGGATCACTCATCTCTCACAGGTGTTTCTTCCATCTTTTTCTTTAATTAGCAATCACTCACATTCTGCTTCCCACATTTTCCCATAACCTCATTTCTGTACTTGCTTATATTGTGTGTAAGAACCCGTTTCCTTTTTCTGTTATCAGACATTCCATTTTTCCCATGCCAGCATTTTTACACAATAGTTGAATTATTTCAAGTTCAAATTTAACAACAGTGTAAGTTGCTATTTGCCCAGTTAACACATATCTTATGTGGTTATTCTATATTCAGTATATGATTATCGATATTTTTTTTTTTTCTTCCATGATATCTTTGGAAGCTTGAGCAAATAAAAATCTTCCTTCATTCACCTCTGTTATGTCTGGATAAGATGTGTCTAAATATTTATACTTAAAAATATTTCAGTGAAACTATAACATTTTAGTCCTTTCCAGGACATACTAATGCTATTTCAAGAGTCATTCAGTGAGCACCCTCTTTAACCTTTATGTTCCTTAGCACTGAATAAGACAGGAAAAAAATCACAGCAGTTATGTTGCAAAAGATAATAGAAGAATCCTTATGCATGAAAATTTAATCAGTTTCTATTAAATTTACTTCTATTAGATTTTAAAAGTAATCACACCATCAATATAATTTTTAATATTCAAATATAAAAATATTTAGTTTCTTTCTTTCAAAATTTAGTGGAAGCCCTTCCTAATGCAGGATGATTCTAGTAATGGTTTCATAGCCGTATTATATCTGCAACTATATATGGCATCTCCATTATTAGCACATTATTACTATTAGTAGTGAAAATTGGTACAGAGTTCTAGAATATTTTATAGCAAATTCAAGAAATCTGGTCATTTGTGGGAGAAGGGATACAATGGGATGGAAACAGCTACTCTTCTAGTGAAATTCTAAGTGACACCAGTGTTAATTAAAATAAAGGGTTTGGTGCCTGTAGCTCAGCAGTTAGGGCACCAGTCACATACACCAGAGCTGGCAGGTTCAAACCCAGCCCGGGCCTGCCAAACAACAATAACAACAACAACAACAACAACAACAAAATAGCTGGGTGTTGTGGCAGACATCTGTAGTTCCAGCTACTTGGAAGGCTGAGGCAAGACAGAATCTCTTGAGCGTAAGAGTTTGAGGTTGCTGTGAGCTGTGATGTCATAGCACTCTATCAAGAGTAACATAGGGAGACTCTGTCAAAAAATAAAAAATAAATAAAGATGAATAGATGAATCCAGGGTATTCATTACATCTTTTTACTATGTTCGTATTTCATTTACTATGTTACATTTACATTTACTATGTTCAATATTTTCATTTTTAGGTGAGTAGAAATGTATTATATGGTATTGGCCAGGAGGATCCTATCACTGGCGGTAGCTGGAAGACAGATACTCCTTGGTACACTGTAAACTGCTGCAAGGGAATTCATTATCTAGTGCATTCTACTAAGGATTTAGAAATATGGAAGAAATAGCAACCATGCTGATAGACTTGATGGATGCATTAGACAAAAGTAAAATAGACAGTATAGAGCAATTACTTAACAATTGAAATCTAATTAGAAAGTCAAATGATCTCCTTAGAAGGATGTAAAGAGATATCATCACCTGCAGTGAAAGAAAATAGTACTCTTAAGACTAGAACCAGGATTTAATTGTCAGAGAAGCTGAATGCCAATGAGGTTGAACTTCTAAGTAAGCAGATCTACTATGCCAAGATTGAGGCACTAGTTAGGACATACGGGATCCTAGTGGATATGATGGGATGCCTTAGTGTTACTCTCAAAAGTCTAAAGGCACGCTTCCCTTGAGCCCTGTGAATTTCCATTAGTGGCCTCTCTGCTAGAAGCTTGTGCTTCTCCCTGTGCTTGCAAATGAAGTGGGGCCTTTCCCTTGTCAGACAACATGTATCAACTTAAGGATATGCTCCTTCTTCCCCTTCAAACTACTAGATCCAAACTACTAGACAGGGACATTCATGACCTGATAATGAAAGAAGGGACTGCATCTCTAAAGAGATACAGGATCCAGCCAGTATATCCTGGCTAGAACTGAGAGGCTACACATGAGACTGGTTTCTGAGGGTGATTGATCAGAGTGCCTGAAAAACAAAGCTAGATAAGAGTTATCGATTTGGGACCAGTCTCCCAGATACAGAGTATTTAATACTGTGAAAATACCCTTTTCCTATTAATAGTATGGGGCATGGAAAATGCAATGATCCACATGAGGAGTGATAGAACTTTTGCTTCTAGGGACTATTAGTAAATACAATAGAACCTCTATAGGTGACTACTTCCCTACATTGACCTCCTCCTTAAGTTGACCTAATTTTCATAGACAAGACACGCATCATATGTATGTATCAGTACAGTAAGCTTAATTCCTTATCTTAGCACCTCTGTATGTTGACAGTCCCTTGAGTTGTCAATTTACAGAACTTCTACTCTCTTTAGGTTTTGCGGGCCAGATGGTCTTTGCTGCAACTATTAAATTCAGGCTTTGTGATTGAAAAACATCTATAAATAATACACAAATGAATGAGAGTAGCTATGTGTGTTTCAATGAAACTTGATTTATAATCACAGGTAACAAGTCTTGACCTATGATCCATATTTGCTAATCTCTGGCCTACAGTGGGATTGAAATGCCAGATGTTCCATGGCAGACAGTGGTATCGCAAAAGAGTCAGAGAGGGGCTCATGATAGAGTGAATAGACTACACAAGTTGAGAAGACCTAGTAAAGGAATATTTTCTATGGGGAAGGCCCATGGACACAATATTTACCAAGACCATCAATAATGTACTAGTGGGAGGGGCACCTGCTTCACTTATTCAGTGATAGTTTGCCTCTGTAGGCCACGGTTAATAGTCGGAGATGCCATTGCAGAGTTGGGGCAGCATGTAGATGGGAATACTGAAGCAATGGATGCCAGGTGTCCCCATTTATGAATAGGAGCCAAGTGCAGTAGAGCCTCTGTAAGCTGGCCACCCAAGTGACTCTAACAAACTGGTCAACATACACAGCTGGTCAGCATTAGGCACTAGGCCTAGTATACTGATACATATATGTAGTGCATGTACAATATATGAAATTAGGTCAACTTAAGGAGGTGGTCAATGTAGGGAAGTGGTGCATGTAATTACCACAATGAGTGGCAAGTGTGCAGAGTCTTCTGGTGACCTGACCAGTGGAGAGCTCGGGAGACACTTAATAAAATATGATATCTCTAGGGGCAGAACAAATGAATAGCTAATGATTTATAACTTAATTTGTACAAAAAGTTCAAGGGTAGATGCTAGGGAGGGTGAAAGAAACTGAACTGACCCTTTTAAAAGTCATGATTTCTGGTCCTCATTTCTGGCTCTCCCCCACTTTCACACCTGGATTACCCTAACTGAAAGAGAGGCAAAATTCTTAAGAGGAAATACCTTAATGCCGTGGCAAAGTAAATGGTAATGTATCCTCAGCACTTTCCACAAGGGGCCTACAGACATTTACTCAGGCAACTATAAAATGTGTAAAGCAGAATGCCCAAACACTTTGAGAACTGCTCTGTTTGGGTGGGGCTGTATGGGAACCAGGCAACGAAATGCAGTGGACTCGTCCTGGCTCCACAGACCCCTGCATTGAGGGGTCATTACCGAAGCCTCTGACCATACAATTGAATCTATATGCTTGATATTTAGCACATTTCCCCAACTTGGCTCCTTGGCCTGTGGGCTAAGAGCCATTGTAGTAGGAAATGTTAATAAAAGCCTTTAACCCTGCCCCTCTACTCCATTTTCTAACCAATAGTAAACAATCTCAATGGTTAATGCAGAGAGGAATGGCATTGATTAGCACCATCCTTGAAGTTATACAAAACGCAGGATGGTAATTACCATTATATCTCTACCTACTTTACCAATCTGGGCCCTGCAATAAGCCAATGGAGGAAAATAGCAGACTACTGAGTAGGAGCTCTACAAACTCAACCAAGTAGGAGCTCTAATTTTATCTAATATATCAAATGTGATATTGTAGAGTTGATTAACACATAACAGCTTACTGATTGGGGAAATGTTTTCTTTCAAATATGATCAGAAATAGTTTGCTTTTTACATAGAACAAGGACATTTTTACCCATGGATATGTAAACTCTCTTGCTTTCTGCTAATTCTCAGCCTCTCAGCACATCTCCTTGCCCATTATCAGGCTTTTCAATCTATTCTCAGACTCTTGGCACCTTGAACTATTACTTCTTTTTTTTTTTTGTGCATTTATTTTTTATTTTTTATTTTTTTTTATTAAATCATAGCCATGTACATTGGTATGATCATGGGGCATCATACACTAGTTTCATAGACCGGTTGACACATTTATATCACACTGGTTAACATAGCCTTCCTGGCAATTTCACAGTTATTGTGTTGAGACATTTACATTCTACATTTACTAAGTTTCACATATACCATTGTA
>CAUYPK010032609.1:0-18319 GCA_963574355.1 Loris lydekkerianus | reverse complement strand
GGTTTTTTGAATTTCTGAGGGGTCTGTTGTTATTTCATCTTTAACATTTCTGATTGATGAAATTAGAGATTTTACTCTTTTTTTCCTGGTTAGGTTAGCCAAAGGTTTATGTATTTTATTGATTTTTTTGAAAAAACAACTTTTGGATTTATTGATCTGTTATATAATTCTTTTGTTTTCAATTTCATTTAATTCTGCTCTGATTTTGGTTATTTCTTTTCTTCTGCTGGGTTTGGGGTTGGAATGTCCTTCCTTCTCCAGTTGCTTGAGATGTTACATTAAGTTATTAACTTCCTCTCTTTCTGTTTTCTTGAGGAAGGCTTGCAGTGGTATAAATTTCCCTCTTAGGACTGCCTTTACAGTATCACAGAGGTTTTAATAATTCATATCTTTATTGTTGTTTTGTTCCAAAAATTTGGTGATTTCCTTCTTAATCTCATCTATAACCCATCTATCCTTCAGCATAATGTTATTTAGCTCCCTTGTTCTTGTACGGGTATGCAGATTCCTGTTGTTATTGAGTTCAACTTTTATTCCACGGTGGTCTGAGAAGATGCAAGGAATAATTTGTATTTTTTAAATTTGCTGAGGTTAGATTTGTGGTCCAGGATGTGGTCAATTTTGGAGTATGTTCTGTGGGCTGATGAGAAGAATGTGTATTCAGTTTTGTTGGGATGAAATGTTCTGTAGATGTCTGTTAAGTCCAAATGTTGAATGGTGAAGTTTAAGTCTACATTTTCTTTGCTTAGCTTCTTTTTGGAAGATCTATCCAGCACTGCTAAAGGGTTGTGAAAATCTCCAAGTCATATGGAACTGGAGGAAATCAAGTTGCTCATATCTGTTAGAGTTTCTCTTATAAATTGAGGTGTGTTCTGGTTGAGTGCATAAATATTAATAATTGAAATCTCATCATATTGAGTATTACCTTTAACAAATATGAAGTTTCTATCCTTATCCTTCCTTATTTTGGTTGGTTTAAAGCCTAGTGCATCTGCGAATAGGATTGCAACGTCTGCTTTTTTCTGCTTTCCATTTGCCTGGAGTATAGATGGCCATCCCTTCACCTTGAGTCTAAATTTGTCTTTTAATGTAAGATGCGATTCTTGTATGCAGCAGATATCTGGCTTGAGTTTTTGTATCCAGTCAGACTACCTGTGTCTCTTTAGAGGAAAATTTTAACCATTCACATTAATTGAGAATATTGATAAGCCTTTCGAGAGTCTGGTGGACATTTTTAATCCTTTTGTAACTGTGGAAGTTGGAATTTGATCAAAAATGTTCTGGGTGGGTTTACTTTTGTGGTGGAGGATTATGCTGTTCTTTATGGAGGATAGGTCTGAGAATATTCTGGAGTGCTGGTTTAGTTGTGGCAAATTTCTTCAATATGTGAATGTCATTAAAGTATTTAATTTGTCCATCATAAGTGAAACTCAGTTTAGCTGAGCACAGGATCCTGGGTTGAAAGTTATTTTGTTTTAGGAGATTAAAATTCAATGACCATCCTCTTTAGCTTGAAAGATTTCAGTAGATAAATTTGCAGTTATTCTAATATTCTTCTCCTTGTAAGTAATGGTTTTCTTTCTTCTGGCTGCTTTCAGAATTTTCTCCTTCATATTAAGTTTAGTGAAATTGATTATGATGTATCGGGGGGATGTCTTATTCGGGTTGAGTCATGCTGTAGTTCTGAAACTGTCAACTATCTGAAATTCAGAATCTCTTGGGATGTCTGGAAAGTTCTCTTTCATAATCTCATGGAGAAGAGACTCTGTGCCTTGTGAAGCTACTTCATTGCTTTCGGGGATCCCTATAAGACGAATATTGGTTTTCTTTGAATTATCCCAGAGCTCTCTGAGAGAGTGATCTGTTTTTGCCCTCCATTTCTCTTCCTCTCTGAGAGTTAAGGAGCATTCGAAAGCTTTGTCTTCAATGTCAGAAATCCTTTCTTCTGCTTGCTCCATTCTGTTACTGAAGGATTCTACTGTGTTTCTCAGATCTTTGAGGGATGCAACTTCTTGTCTCAATGTGTCAAAATCTTTGATCATTTGATCTGTGAATTTGTTGAATTCTTGAGACATCTTTTGGATTACTGCTTGGAATTCTAATTCGATCTTATTTGCTATCTAGATTCTGAATTCAATTTCTGACATCTTAGCTATTTGTTTGTGCATGGGATCTTGTGCTGTGTCTGCCCAATTTTTCTTTGGGGGAGTTGATCTTCTCTGATTATTCATATTGCCAGAGTTTTTCCTTTGATTTCATCTCATAATTGTTTTTCACTATTGCCTCCGGTCATCCTCAGAGTTGGGGTGGTGTCTCTCCAAGATTAGACCCCGGGTGATCACTCTATTGTTGCTGCATCTTTGTAGGGAGTGACCCTGTGTAGCTCTTCTGGAGCTGCCCCAGCTAGGGAGTTTTGGTTGTGGGAGCAGCTCTGGAATGTGACACTCCCAAATCCAGCAACAGGGCGGGGGGTGTTGCTCACGGTTCTGTGAGTGCCTGGCACCCAGTGATTTTGTCACAGAGAGCCCACGGCTCCAGCAGTCTTTGTCAGGAGAAGGGCTCCGTGCAGAGGCAGGGAGGGCTCCAAAGGGCACGCAGCTACCAGAGTCCCTGGCCAGATGAGCGGGCGGGTGTGGAGGCAGGGAGGGTACAGGATGGAGGATGCCGGGTTGTGAGGCTCCCAGAGTTTCTGGTCAGAGTGTGGTGAGCCCCAGCGGGTGGGGTAGCGGTCCGGCGCAGCTCTTACCTGGGTTGGGAGGGGGCGCAGCTCTTACAGAGGGGAGGGTGCTGATCACGGGTCCCAACACAACTCTTCCAGAGGTGGGAGGGATGCAATTTTCTTTTTAACCAGTTTTCTGTTACAAAATGTTTAAAAGGTACTGTGTTGAGATTAACTTTGAGATGCTCACTTGCAAGCGGCAGTTCTAGAAGCCACAGGCCGACTCACTGGGGGCACAGAGCCAGTGAACTAGATGCAGAGACAGCTGTAGTATTAAGCCTAGAAGCCCCATAGGAGGTGGAACAATGGTTTCTTTAAGAAAGTGTGAGGTGTCTCCTGATTTGGAACAATTACTCAGAAGTCGTCTGGGTGTCCCAGTGGTGGAGCTTCTTAGGCTCCCTTCCTGTGATTGACTAGAAGGAAGTTTCAGGAATTCTCAGAACCCAAATCTGACCTGAAATTCAGAGAGCTACCAGCTTTGTGATTAGCACAAAGTCAGTTTACATCTGTTTACAAGAGCTCTCCACCCAAGACTCACAGACTACTGAATTCAGGGATCAGTGAAACTGGATAGGCAAAAATACATTTTTATTTTTGCTAACCTTCATCTGAAACAGAAAATTTCCTTCCATAATGACTTTACATAAAACCATAGTGGGATTGGCAGCACCTGTGACGTTAGCACTAAAAGAAAGGAAGGCTATAGCCCTCCACATTGCCACCATTGGAGATACTCCAAAACATCATTTTCACTTGTCATTTTGTCAAAATGATAGTTATTGGACCCACTGCGAGTGTTCCAAAATTTGTACTGAGGATTTGTTTTAATTGGGTGTGGTAAGACAGGCAGACACAGAAATGATATCCTGAAGAAAGAGGTTTTACACTCACAGGTCTCTAAAACCCAGAAGCATAACAGGCCATGTAGGGCCACATGTTAGGAGAGTCATTTGCCCTCTGGGAATTAGCCAGCTCAGGGAGGTGCAGTTTCTCTATGATCAAGACCCCAAATCCAAGGGCATCAGTAACTGAAAAAATAAAAAAAAGACATTATCAATATGGCGAGGTATTTGTCATTTAATGTGTTGATAAGTAAGTATGGGCACATGTACTACATAATCACAGTTGTACTTCCAAAAATATTTTAATAACTGGGGTGCCCATAGCTCAGTGGTTATGGTGCTGGCCACATGCTCTGGGGCTGGTGGGTTTGAACCTGGCCCAGGCCTACTAAACAAACAAACAAACAAAAAAAAAAAATAGCCGCATGTTGTGGTATGTGCCTATAGTCCCAGCTAGTAGGGAGGCTGAGGCAAGAGAATCACTTGCACCCAAGCGTTGGAGGTTGCTATGAGCTATGATGTCAGGGCACTCTACCAAGGATGACAAAGTGAGACTATCTCAATAAAAACGACAAAATTAATAACCATGTTTCAATCTAATCTAACCATATTTCAGTCTACAAAGCTTCCTTTGTAACCCTGTGAACTTTACTTTCTGTATTTAAAATCGTTGTCCTGAAAAAGATACCATGGTATTCACCAAATGGTCTGTCCACAGCTCAAATGATGTTAAGCTATGAGCAGTGACTCAGTTTCTTGATTGACTAACTCTTCTGTATTTTGTACTTCTCTTTCTTGTGGATTGAAGTTCAGCAAAATTTAGGGCATAAATAAGACACTGCAAGCAATCCTGCCCTTGTCCCATAATCAGTGCTCAGATAGTCACCTGTTCTCCACACTTAGCACCTGAGCTGTGCTGGGTTGGGGAGAATCTCATTAGGACTGAGGTTCATTGAGTACTTACTACTTCCTTGACACAGTTCTACACACTTTCACTTATAATCTCAGTTGATCCTTGAGTAATCCCAGGAGGTGATGTGATTATCACCTCCATTTTATGTATGAGGAAACTGAGGCACAGAATGTTTATCATCTATCCAAGGTTGTACACTAGTGGCAGAGCCATATTGGAGTTTAGTCCTTCTGCATCAGCGCTCCCACCTGGGCACTGCATACACTCCACTTGCGATTTGGGCTGATCAGGCCCCATTCTCTACGTACATCAACCAGACAAGGGGCATTTTCTTTACCCATGATTACCAACAATTAAGCTTAGAAGCCAATATGGGTGCAAATCTCAGAATCTTCAATCCTTACATCCAGGAGGTTGCAGATTAAATATTTAACATGATGTAGGGGAAAAAAGCCTGGAAATTTATTGAAGATGTAATTAAGTTATGTTTGTTAGTAAATTGTTTGGCAAATTAAATCTATCCCATGGGGAAACCTATTCAAACATACTTTATGTAACTTTGAAGGGATCATAAAATCCAAAAGCAGCTGATTCATGTCAAAAGTTTGTCTCGGGGTGTTCTACCAAGGCTATGATCACTACTGTTAATTTTTTTTTTTTTCTACAATAAGAAGTTCTCAGGTTGTATGTCAAGCTTCCCCCTGGCCTTTTACAGTATTATGTATAAATCAGAATTAATAAAGTAGGGAGTGGCCATATCTTCTCTGCTACTGAGTTTTAGGTATATTGCTGTATAATATTGCTTTTAAAAGTATAAGGAAGAATATACTTATTAACTTCTCAGTCAAGCTTTGTCTTACTGCATTAGCCTACTATAATTAGAATTAGGTTTGCTGGGTATGACAGAAAACTCAAAATAACATTGCCTTAAATACCATAGAGGATTACTGTTCTCTAGAGCTATGTTAGAAGGTAGACCATGACTAATCATTTGCCAGATTTTAGTTCTACTAGCCTCACATTTGGCCCTGACCTTACAGTCTAATGTAGCTGCTAGAGCTCCAGCGATCACAACTTTATTTCAGGTAGCTTGATGGAGAAAGATCAAGAAGAGAATCAGTATATAGGACAACAGTATAGGTATAGGGCAACAGTGTTTTTAAAAATGTCTTATTGCTACACAACATTTATACTTAAATTTTATTAGCCAAGCACATGGCTACATCTAGGGAAGGCAGACTGAGGAATCTAAAAATTCAAGGGTTTATTGCTTTGCAAGAAGGATAGAATGGATGTCAGCATGCAGTTAGCAGCCTTTGCCACACAAACTAGTTGGACACCTTAATTATGACTGAAGCATCACTAGGGCAGCATGCCCTAAGCTCTTTTGCCTTGTGAAGCAAATAATGTCTTGAACATTCTACGCGTATCTGCAAGCCCCAACATACAGTGTGATGATAGCACATCCCACAGGTGTTAAGGTGTTAGCCCTCCCAGATGACGTATCCTGTTAACAGGGTCTTCTGAATACAAATGCTGATCTTAAGAGACTGCCTCTAAGGGTGCTGATTTCAGGGTGCCAGTGAGCAGTCTGGGGAAGGCAGAACTCTGGTTCACCCCCTGGATTATATCACACAGTGTGAACAGACTGTGTCTGTATTTTCAGTTACAACAGAAACTATTGAAATAAACCTCACTGTGTGAAGCCTAGACTTTTGTTAAATTTGTTAAAGTACATTTTGTAAATTATTAACCTCTTTTTTTTTTTTGGTTTGTTTTAAAGTAAATGCGTATGTGTCGTGGGAATCTTACAAGTTGCGTTCTTACACATTCATTTGAGTCACTGGCTCACTTTCTTACTTTTCTGATCAGCAAAGAGATAATTTTATTGATGTTTTTCTCTAGTAGGTGGAAATCATACCAGAATCATTCAATGCGGGAAGGAGTTGCTAAGCAACAATTTTCACTGTAAAAAAAATCCAAACAAAACTTCCTTTAAAATATCAGCAGCATGTGAAAAATTAGACAACTCTCCACCCAACTTTATATGAATTTATACAATTTACAGAAATTATATCATCCTTTTCTCTTTGCTACTTTTTGGTACCTTTCATCAATAAGTGGCACAATCTTCAAAGATGCAGTTTTAGACTTGGGTCAAGCTAACTGTGGAATGTGGTGAATCCAGTTAGAATTTCAGCTCTTCTCTTAATTACAGCTTTGCCGGTCTGACATGCAGTGACATGGGAATTCCTGTCATTTGTTTTTGATGTACCTAGAGTTAAATTATGTGGGCACAAGTCTTGACTACTTCAAAAAAAGTACATTCTTTGTGACCCCTGGATTGTAATGAAACTTTATCATTAACTGCCTCACTCCTTAAAATAAGTCAAATGATTCCATATTAGAATCACTAATATGGAATTTGGAACTACTACCCTTACCAACATCAAATGCAACAATGTGTAATTGGGAGCATTTAATTATCTTTATTAGGTCTGCTGCTGTGTGAAGGCTGGAGTATGGTTTCCTATTTCCTAGGGTTATGAGGGTATTTTATGCAAAGGAAAAGTTGAATGATTCTCTTTAATTAGCATATCATGTATTTTGAGATTCACAGAGAATCAGAACTTTTCCTAGAGGAAAGATTGAAAAACATTTTTGCATACAAGGAATGCTCCCTGGGCCAGGCTTTCCAGAGGTCATTGTTAGTAACCCCAGGCAAGCTGGGGCAGATCCTGTTGCTATGAGGCTTGTGTCTAATGCATCTGCAGATACTAGCAATGCTGGGAATGCAATGGTGCCTACACCATAAGATTCAATTCTATAGGTAGCAACTCTGGTATTTCTTAGTCCGACTGGGGAGGTCATGGGCATACAAGGCTACCTTTGATCAAACTATGAATTGGCAGAGCTTACCTTTGATCCCAACTTATTTCTTCTTCTGAGTCTTCTTCTCAGATGGCCTCAAAGGACATTCTGGTTGTCCAGAAATCCAAACACAGATATCATTTGCCATCTGAACACACAAATCTAGTGAATTCAGTTAGTATGAAAGCTTTTTAAAATGGGAGTTTCCACATTCCTTATCTCATTTACTTCTCACAGCAACCCTATCAGCAAGATGAAGAGGACTCATTTATTTACATTTTCAGGTGATGAAAACAGGTCATCTATTTGGTGCAACTGAAAGTAGAACCCAGGATTTCCTACTGTTAGTCTAGGGCTTTTGTCAAAAGTTGCAATTCAGGTTTGGCGCCTCTAGCGCAAGGGGCTAAGGCACCAGCCATATCTGCCAGAGCTGGCGGGTTCAAATCCAGCTCGGGCCCGCCAAACAACAATGACAGCTGCAACCAAAAAATAGCTGGGGGTTGTGGTGGGTGCCTGTAGTCCCAGCAACTTGGGAGACTGAGGCAAGAGAATTGCTTAAACCCAGGAGTTGGAGGTTGCTGTGAGCAGTGACGCCATGGCACTCTACCAAGGGTGACAGCTTAAGACTGTCTCAAAAAAAAAAAAAAAAAAAAAAGTTGCAATTTGTAATTTCTCTGGTTTATTTATCTTTTTCAGTGGATCCAGGGAAGTGATTACTTAATAAATAAATTAAAATAAAGCGAGTTACATTCCCATTGGGGCATCTTAGCTTAAAATGTTGTACTTTACAGATAACATTTGAATCTCCATCCTGGAATATAATGCCATACTTAAAAGAAACCAGCAGGTAGGAATTCTAGGCATAATGAATTGTTTCATAGCTTGAGGAAGGTATTTTAGAGAAATAATTCTTGAATTAATTAATAACTCAATTTAGCTGTTTCTATCATTTGACCAACCATGGTTGTATAGCAGGAAACAAAATGGACACGATCCCTAACTTCCTTGGTCTTAACACCAGAGGCAGCTCATTTGTATCCACAAGATAGATTTTTGTCTGTATCTAAGGCTACCCCTACTGTGAAGAAAAGATTACAGGATCTTGGCCAAAATAGAGGAAGAAGAGGAGGAAAGACAAGAGATAAAACTAAATTCCATAGGATTCTGAACTATTCTTGAGTTACTGGGAAGTTTTGCATCACCCGCATGGGCTGGCGGAGGCAGGAAAACTAAGGAAGACTATCAGGTCCCAGCAGTAGAATTGCTGAGCAGGAGAGAAATGGCCTTTCCATGACCTCAGAAAGGAGGTGGCAGTGTATAGCTAGAGGATGTTGATAACATTGAGGGACTGGATGTTAGACCAACCAGTCCTGCGTTGAGGTCCATCTGTAGAAGTGGCCTAGTATTTGGTCTTGCCTTTACCAGTCTCCTTTAACTGAAACTTGTGAGCTTGAAGCCAAAACGGGGAGACCCCAGAGACAGGGACTAGTTGTGGATGACCTTGAGACTCTTAGTGACCAAAGAAGCTTCTTGAAAATATTCTTTAAAACAAGAATCCTTGAAGAACACAGGCTATCCTCCTATAGCATAAATGCTATGTAAGTCTTGTGACTTGCAAAATTACTAATAATTCGATGTTTTTTAAAACCCTTTGTTAGTTATATTCATGATGTAAATTTTTTTAGATTGAAAATTCAGTGATGCTACTCTGTCTACTTGCCCTGGCAATGGGTTCATTTGCTGTTTATGGCAAATGTATCCTGCTTTGAAAGCTTTCTTACTCTGTAAGCCTATCTTCCTTTTCCTCAAACTTTCCTACTTGCCTTTAAAAAATACAGTGAAGTATAATTGTGGTTCCTCCTCTACCACAACCATAACAACGAAATGATCTCAGAAATGGTATCACTAGTCAAAGCTGATAAGACACTGGTTTTATGAAATCATCTACCGTATTTGAGCTTGCATGTAGGTGAATGACTTTTTCACTGACTTCAAAGTATATTTGTTATTTCATCTATGAAATTAGAAGTAGAAGACTCTGCATGTCCTCACAGTATGACATGAAACAGTTTATTTCTAACATGCAGATGAGTACTTGTGTACCTAATTGCTTGATTTGTTTTTATGGAATAGTCCATAACATTTATTCCCATTGGTTTCTACTCTTTAAACAAAATATTTCCATATGTTGCTATTAAAAAACAACAACAACAAAACACCAAAAACTTAGTTTAACATAGAGTCAACAGAACCAAATAGCTGAAGTTACTCTTCCATGGTAGTTATTCTCTCTGACAGGCCAGCAAAGCTCTCATTGTGATCACGATGGTGATAGTGGTGATGATGGTGGTGATGATGGTGGTGATAGTGGTGGTGATGGTGATGGTGGTTATGATGGTGGTAATGATGGTGGTAATAGTGGTGATGATGGTGGTGATAGTGGTGGTGATGGTGGTGATGGTGGTGATAGTGGTGGTGATGGTGGTGGTAATAGTAGTGATGACAGTGGTGGTGATGATGGTGATGATGGTGGTGGTGATGGTGGTGATGATGGTGGTAATAGTGGTGGTGATGGTGGTTATGATAGTGGTAATGATGGTAATAGTGGTGGTAATAGTGGTGATGATGGTGGTGATGATGGTGGTGGTGGTAATGGTGGTGATGGTGGTGGTGATGGTGGTGATGGTGGTGGTGATGGTGGTGATGTTGGTGGTGGTGGTGATGATGGTAGTGGTGGTGATGGTGGTGATGATGGTGGTAATGATGGTGGTAATAGTGGTGATGATGGTGGTGATGATGGTGGTGATAGTGGTGATGATGGTAGTAATGATGGTAATAATGGTGGTGGTGATGATGGCGGTGATGGTGGAGGTAATGATGATGGTCGTGATGGTGGTAATGATGGTGGTGGTAGTGGTAATGATGGTGGTGATTTTTATCTGCCACTTATTTCAGCACATGCATATCTGAAGATACTATAGCACTGTGTTGATGTTCTTTCATACATTATATTATTTAATCCTCATTTTGACTCTATAAGGAAGATACTGTTGGTATTTCTTTCTTATAGTTGAGGAAACTATAAGAAACTCTAAGGCTAAGTTGGTTAAATAACTTTCCAAAACTTCCCAAAGAACACATAATTTGGAAATAAATATTGAATATGAGCCTAAATGACCCCAAAGCTCATGTTCTTAATCACATGACCCTAGCAAGTTTCCAGAATAAAAATGAAGAACAAAGAGAGACATTTGAGAGTTTGAAGCCTGTCGCCCCAATTGCCTTCAAGATTCCTGACTCCAACTTACATCAGCTGGACCCACCTGTACTACTTGAACTCGAGGATTATTTGGGGGCCAGATTTGGGGGGCATGTGGAGGCAGCACTTCCAGAGGGAGGGAAGAGCCCTGAGGAGTCTAATCATCTTTGAATGTACTTCCTGGGCGGTCTAGGATGGGGGAAGTTTCAAAACCAGATCTGGTTTGTGCTCGTCCAACCTCAGACGTCCATGCCTCAGCATCTTATCACCACAGTTTAGGACTCGCAAGCAGATTGTCCTCTGCCCATTTGTAGAACTGATCTTCTGTGTGTACTCTGGCAACTTGGCCCTGGAAAGAAAGGTTACTTTCCCCAGAATGTGTATTGGAAAGAGAGAGAGACAGAGAGAGAGAGACACAGAGAGAGAGAGAGAGAGAGAGAGAGAGAGAGAGAGAACGAACATACAGTAGCTCAAAACTGTAATTGTAGCACTTTAAGAGGATTAAGTAGGAGGATTGCTTGAGGCCAGGGGTTTCAGACCAGCCTGGGCAAAATAGAGAAGACCCATCTTTATTGGGGGGGGGGGGGAATGATAATAAGCCAGGCATGGTGGTGCATGGCTGTAGTCCTAGCTGCTCCAGAGGCTGAGCCTGGGAGTTCAAGGCTGAGGGTTGCAACCAGCCAGTGATCTATGAATGTTATGATTATGCCACTGCACTCTAGCCCTAGGTAACAGTTAAGACCCTGGCTCTAAAGAAAAAAAAGAGAGAGAAAGAAGCAGGAGAAGACATGAGGAATGACATATGAGCCTTTCCCTTCTTCCCAGTGAAAATGGTCACTTACATAAATAATTTTGAGGCTTTGTCTATGTGGGACAGTTCTAAAACTAGGAAGGACCCTAACATTCAATTCTGGCCAGCTTGCTGTTTTGGAATGGGACTGCAGCCAGTAAGCCCTTAGTGAGCATTGCTTTTATGCATTTTAAAGGAGTAAACTAAAACTTAGTTAACAAGATCTTCAGAAGATCTTGACTATCCCTCTTGACTATCAACCTAATGTCCTCTCCACCATCCCACATCCTCATGTTTGCTTGGCTTTGTGACAGCGTCACAGATCACCTTAGCTGGGGTAATGGGCTGTGGCCAGTGCTCGCAACTGTGGGTAAGGGAGTGGGAGGCTCAGCCTGTGACACCCTGTGCGTGGTGGCAGCTGGCCCTCCAGCCTCAGCTGTGGATTTCTTTCTCATAGCCCTCGTTAAAGAAAAAGAAAAAAATAACGATGAAGTCATCTACCATTTCAGTTTCAGCTAATATTAGCTCTCCATTCCCAACTAATTAAGGTGCAATGTTTTCTTTAGCCATTCTCCTAGCCCTGGTTGTCTTTAAATAACTTTTCCGGTCTCTTCATATGCTTGTGGAAAGTTTTGTCTTTTTTCCCCCCTTTATAAGCTAGTTATCTAAGGATCAACCAATTCCTTAAAAATAATGCTGTAGACCAAAGCATTCAAACTTTATCTTTAACATCATTATTCTTAGAAACCAGAAAGTGAACAGTATGGACAATATTTAGATGTACTAGTTATTTAAGAAATATTATAAAACCAGGTTGGATGTGGTAGTGCACACGTGTAATCCTAGCTACTCAGGAAGCTCAGGTGGGAGGATCGCTTGAGCCCAAGAGATTGAGGCTATCCCAGGCAACATAGCTAACACCTCTTCTCTTAAAAAAAAAAAAAAAAAAGAAGAAATAAAATAAAACCTGTAATTGAGGGACCATTAAATACCACTCCCTATGAAATTATCCAACATCTCTCCCTCTCTCTAGATCTATATTTATCTGCCTGTCTCGGGGTCTCTATGTAGTTTTCATTTGTTTACATGAATGCATTCATATATCAGAGTAACTGTCCTTATACTCACCACCCAATGGAAGTGTGTTTCTCAAATTTTAGCATCTACTAGGTTGTTAAACACAGATTCCTGCATCCCACCCCAGAGATCCTCTGCAGGGCCTGAGGACTGGTACTTCTCACAAGCTTGCTGATGCTGCAGGTTCAAGACTCACATGTCAGCCTGTACTGCTTGAGACTAGTGATTCTCAGCTCTGCTGCACATCACAGCCACCTGAGGAGAACTTGGTAGGAAATACTGCTGCTTTTGTCCCACTTTAGACAGTTAAATCAGGACTTCTGGGACTGTGTCTCAGGCCTCATTGGGTTTCAGAAGCTCCACAGGGGACTCTTATGCCCTGCTAAAGCGGAAAGCCCTTGCCGTTAGACCTGTGCTTCTCAGACTCCTGTGTGTGTGCGTCAGAGTCCCCTGCAGGGCTTGCTCAACGCGGACTTCTGAGCTCCATCTGCATAGGACCTGATGCAGGAGAGCTGGGGAAGACCAGAGCCCTGACACTTCAAACCAGTTCCCTGGTGATGCTGATGCTTGTGGCCCATGGAGGACACTTTGAGAGATGTTTCTTTAAAGTTTAGACTCTCACGATGTATGATGGCAGACTCACTCATAACACTTCCATAATGTTACTGCAAATTGTCACATTTTGGCAAAATATTGTAGCAATATATATTAAGAATCATAAACACCTTCACGCCTGTTGATTTAGTAATTCCACCTTGGAGAATCTATCTGAAGAAAATGAACTAGATATGGAGAACAGCTATAAGCTCGATGTTCATGGAACTGATTTGTATAATGGCCACAATATTACATAGCTGAGAATTTCCATGAATAGATGATTGGTTTAATAAATCATGGCACATCCCCCTAATGGAATAATCATTAAAAATGATAGCTGTGAAAGTTAGCAACATGGAAAACTGTTTGTGATTTAAATCCAAATAAAATATGTATAAATGCTATGTACTTACAACCAGAGAAAACACGTGTAGAAAAGAAATACCAGAAGCAAATAAACTCAAACAATAAATGTCGCATTAAGATGATGGGATTACGTTTTGTTTTTTTTTTCTTTCCAAATTTTCTATTACTATGTTTATCAGTTTGGTAACTATATAACTATATACCTACATCATATTTAAAACATACGATGTATATTTGGCATCAATTTGCTCATTACCATTTCTCTTCATGATAATGTGTCTTTGTCTTGGTGTGAAGTAAAATTTCTAAGAATTCTGCATTTGCCTACAAATCTACAAATTCTATCAATCCTAACTGCAACTTTTCCTGAGAATGTATGCCATCCCCGCGACTACTTTTGCTCAGATACTTTCTGAGTGATGCTAATTACCCCAAACGTGACACAAAAAGAGCTCAAAGATTCCTATTAGGCAGGGAGCAGCCAAAGGAAGCGTGGGGCATGCTGATATTTCCTTTTTATGCTGAATGACAGGGCACACAAATGAAACTCATCTTTATTTACTATGCTTGGGATAGCTAAAGGATTTATAAGAAACTCCAATTATACTCTGAGTCTGTGCTGGTTCACCAGAGGTGTTGAGAATTATTTTTCTAAGTCACTGCATAAGACAATATATAAGAGATGAACTCCCTTGACTGAAAATATGATTTCAGGAGATTTCTCTCTTTAATTAAAGTAGATCTAAATCTTTGATGGCCTGCAGCAATCTTGCTGTGCAGACCTTGTTAAAACTGGGTTACCTGCCATGAACACCCTCCCCAGCTTTGACTGTGCCGTTCTTAATAGCAGACTGTGGGAAGACCCTGAGTGTCACAGAGAGCTTAAATTGGCAAAAATCTGTAGATTGCCACATTTAATCTTTAAGCATTCCTTAAAGCTAGCTTCTTTTTAAAACGTTGCACCAGTCATTTTTATAGTTTGTTTTTTAAGCTAGTGAAAATGCAATGTTCACAAATGAGTTGTCCTTCAAACACAAAAATGTTTTATATCGTTAGCCAAAGTGTTATCTGTTTTTATAGGGTATATTTTCTATTGTTATTTATAACAGAAATATATTTATATTGACAAGCAAGTTTTACCAATTTCCTTGCTGATTGTTGTTTCTTTTATTCCATTCTCACCATCCCGAATAATTTCTTTTCTTGTTGAAATCCCTTCATGGTAGTTCTTTCAGAAATCTGTGGGTAATAATTTGCACTTACACGCGTGTAAATGTTACTATTTCCACCATCCTCATCGTTAAGGTTGATGTTTCCTTTATACTTTGGAGATATCTCCCACTGTCTTTTGTATCTGTTATTGATGATGAGAATTTCGCTGCAAACTCATTATCATTTCTTATTAGTGATCTTTCTTTCCCTTTTGCACCTCTTTTCCTTGATAATCTATAATTTTACAATAATATGTACGGAACATATTAAGTTTTATCTATTCTGCTTGTATCATGTGTTTCTTTTTTTCCATCTGGAGACTTAGGTTTTTCTCCAATTCTGAAAAATCCTTAACCATTATTCCTTTTTAAGATCCTATTAGATAAATCTTGATACTTCTCAATAAATTCTAAGTATATCTTAATTCTTTCATAATTTTTACCCCTTTATATTTCTCTCCTGTAGTATCTGAGATTTCCTCAATTCTAGCTTTTAATTCATTAATTCCTTCATTACATTTATTTTCAATCAACTCACCTCAGAATTTTTTTCAAAAACTTCAATAACCATGTTTTTCATTTTTAAAACATAATTATTTTTACATCTGCCAGCTCTAGTTTTATATTATTTTATTTTTTTGTGTGATAAGCTCCTATTCTTATTTTATGGGTGCTATCTTCTTGAATGTTATAAATATTTTAAACAATAAAACAATAAAATATTTTCTCTGAATGTAAAGTATCCCTTTGGTTATAGTTTTTACCTATATTTTGTGTCTAAAAATAGCTTTAAAATTATTCTTTAGTTAAAAATATATATATAATGTACACACAAGCCCAGAGATAAATACAAACACTCATCTTTCTTTCTTCTTCTTCTTCTTTTTTTTTTTTTTTTCTTGAAACAGAGTCTCACTATGTTGCCCTTGGTAGAGTATGGTGGCGTCACGGCTCATGGTAACTTCACACTCTTTTGGTTTAAGAGATTCTCTTGCCTGAGCCTCCCACGTAGCTGAGACTATAGGCGCCTGCCACAAAACCTGGCTTTTTTGTTGTTGTTGTTGTTGTCATTGTTGTTTAGCAGGCCTGGACCGGGTTCAAACTCACCAGCCCCGGTGCATGTGGCCGGCACCCTAACCACTTAGCTACGGGTGTCGAGCCCAAGCACTAGTCTTTCTATCACTAAAAATAATACATGTTAAAATTATGTCAGAAATATTTAAATATTCAAATCATTTTAGAATAATAAATCATTATAGATATGCTTAAAATGTGTTTTTATTTATCCTCCACTTCATTCTCTTTCCTCGTAAGTTCTGACCTCTATCATGAAGTTGTAAGTTATATTCCTTATCTATACTTAACCATATTTGTACACATATATTATACAAGAATGCATCCATTATCATATTTAATATTGTTTAATATTTATCAATATTTACCAAATGGTATGTGGTATGAACTGTTTTGTAACATCCGTTTTTTACCCTTGGCCATGGTATTGGGATCTATTTTCATGCACAGAGGTCATATATTCTTGACATATCTCACCCTTCACATGTCTGAGGTGCTCTCAAGACAAATTCAAAGGAGAATTACTGGGTCAAAAGCTGTGAACATTGTCAGTTTTACTAGATATTACCAAATTGGTACCCAAGCAATTGTTCCACTTTATACTCACCTCCACCAGCAAGGTAGAATTTCAGTTATTTATTAGTACTTACATTGCTCATTTTTGTTTTTAAAAATTAGCTTTATTGAGGAATAATGTACTTGCAATACAATTCACCACTTTTGGTGTATGGTGCTATGAGTTTTAACAAATGTACACCTTCACATAACTACAATTACAGTTAAGATAGAGAACATTTCCATCACTCCCAAACGTTCTCTTGCCCCTTTTTTGGTCAATCCTCTTTCTTATTCTTGGGCCCTGGCAATAACTGGTCTGCTCAGTCATTAAAAAAGTTTTCCCTTTCTAGAATTTTGCTTAACACAGTGCCTTTGAGATTCATTCAGGTTGTTACTCATATTAGTAGTTGGTTCTTTTTGTTGTTAAGCAGTGTTTCATATAGGTGTCTACAATATGCTCATACATTAGTATCATTGGAAATTTAGTCTAGTTCTAGTTTTGATCTATTATGAATAGAGTTCCTTGCACAGACTAAATACCTGGAATTAGAATCGCTGAGGTACATGGTAAGTGTATGTTTCATGTACAAGAAACTGCCAAGCTGTTTTCTAAAGCAAATCTACCATTTTACATTCCTATCATCAGCGTGTGAGAATTCCAGATGTTCCACGTCTTTGTCAGCACTTGAAATTGTCAGTCTTCTTAATTTTAGCCATTGCATTTGGGGTGTGCATTTCCCTGATGACTAATGATGCTCAACATCTTTTCATGTGCTTATCTGCCATTCATATAAGTTCTTTGATGACTTTTCTGTTCAGCTCTTTTGCCCACTTTTAACCAAACTACTTGACTTCTTAATATTTAGTTACATAAATTCTTCATGTATTCTGAATAAAAATCTTTAATAAGACACATATTTTGTGAATATTTTCTCCCAGTCTCTGGTTTGCCTTTTCATTTCTTCACAGTATCTTTTTATTATTATTATTATTAAGTCATACCTGTATACATTAATGCCATCATGGGGTACAATGTGCTGTTTTTATATACAATTTGAAATATTTTTATCAAACTGGTTAACATAGCCTTCATGGCATTTTCTTAGTTATTGTGTTAAGACATTTATATTCTACCCCTAGTAAATTTCACATGTACCCTTGTAAGATGCACCGTAGGTGTGGTCCCACCAATTATCCTCCCTCCACCCATCTTCCACCCTCCCTTACACGCCCTCTCCTCTTTCCCCTTCTTCTTGGGCTGTAATTGGGTTATAGCTTTCATAAGTAAGCTATAAATTGGTTTCATAGTAGGGCTGAGTACATTGGATACTTTTTCTTTCATTCTTGAGATACTTTGCTAAGAAGAATATGTTCCAGCTCCATCCATGTAAACATGAAACACGTAAAGTCTCCATCTTTCTATAAGGCTGCATAATATTCCATGGTCTATATATAGCACAATCTATTAATCCATTTGTGGGTCAATGGGCACTTGGGCTTCTTCCATGACGTACCAATTATGAATTGGGCTGCAATAAACATTCTAGTACAAATATCTTTGTTATAAGGTGATTTTTGGTCTTCTGGATATATACCTAGTAGAGGAATTGTAGGATTGAATAGCAGATCTATTTTTAGATCTCTAAGTGTTCTCCAAACATCTTTCTTCCAAAAGGAAAGTATTAGTTTGCATTCCCAGAAGTGTAGAAGTGTTCCTTCTCCTTACATCCATGCCAACATCTCTGTTTTGGGATTTTGTGATGTGGGCTAATCTTACTGGATTTAGAAGATATCTCAAAGTAGTTTTGATTTGCATTTCTCAGATGATTAAGGATGATGAGCATTTTTTCATATGTCTGTAGGCCATGCGCCTGTCTTCTTCAGAGAGGTTTCTCTTCAACTCCCTTGCCCACCCTGAGATGGGATCACTTGTTCTTTCTTCACAGTACCTTTTAAAGAACTAAAGTTGTTTTAATTTTTTAATTTTCCTGATTTTAATTTATTATTTGTTTATTTTAAAAATATCTTTTCCTTTAAAAATT
>CAUYPK010032606.1:0-23585 GCA_963574355.1 Loris lydekkerianus | reverse complement strand
TGTTGTATAATTCTTTTGTTTTCAATTTCATTTAATTCTGCTCTGATTTTAGTTATTTCTTTTCTTCTGCTGGGTTTGGGGTTGGAGTGTTCTTCCTTCTCCAGTTGCTTGAGATGTCCCATTAAGTTATTAACTTCCTCTCTTTCTGTTTCCTTGAGGAAGGCTTGCAGTGCTATAAATTTTCCTCTTAGGACTGCCTTTGCAGTATCCCAGAGGTTTTGGTAATTCATGTCTTGATTGTTGTTTTGTTCCAAAAATTTGGTTATTTCCTTCTTAATTTCGTCTATAACCCATATATCCTTCAGCATAAGGTTATTTAGCTTCCTTTTTTTTTTTTTTTTTTTTTTTTTTTTTGGTATGGGTTTGCAGATTACCCTTGTTATTCAGTTCTACTTTTATTCCATGGTGGTCTTAGAAGATGCAAGGAATAGTTTCTATTTTTTTAAGTTGTCTGATGTTAGATTTGTGGCTAGGATGTGGTTGCTTTTGGAGTATGTTCTGTGGACTGATGAGAAGAATGTGTATTCAGTTTTGTTGGAATGAAATGTTCTGTAGATGTCTGTTAAATTCAGATGTTGAATGGTTAAGTATAAATCTAAAATTTCATTGCTTAGCTTCTTTTTGGAGGATCTATCCAGCACTGCTAAAGGGGTGTTAAAATCTCCAACTACTATGGAACTGGAGGAAATCAAATTGCTCATGTCTGTTACAGTTTCTCTTATAAATTGAGGTACATTCTGGTTGTGTGCATAAATATTAATAATTGAAATCTCATCATATTTAGTGTTACCTTTAACAAATATGAAGTGTCCATTTTTATGCTTCCTTAATTTAGTTGGTTTAAAGCCTATTGTATCTGCAAATAGAATTACAACGCCTGCTTTTTCTGCTTTCCATTTGCCTGGAATATACATGACTATCCCTTCACCTTGTCTTTTAAGGTAAGATGAGATTCTTGTATGCAACATATGTCTGGCTTCAGTTTTAGTATCTAGTCAGCTGACCTGTGCCTCTTTAGAGGACAATTTAAACCATTCACATTAATTGAGAATATTGATAAGCATTTCGAGATTCCATTGGACTTTTTTAGTTCTTTTGTGACTGTGGAAGTTGGAATTTGATCAAAAGTTTCTGGGTGGGTTTACTTTTGTGGTGGAAGATTGCACTGGTCATTATGGAGGATAGGTCTGACAATATCCTGGAGAGCTGGTTTAGTTATGGCAAATTTCTTCAACATGTGAATGTCATTAAAGTATTTCATTTCTCCATCATAAATAAACTCAGTTTAGCTGGGTACAGGATCCTGTGTTGAAAGTTTTATTAGGAGATTAAAAGTCGATAACCATCCTCTTCTAGTTTGAAAGGTTTCAGCAGAGAGATCTGAAGTTATTCTAATATTCTTCTTCTTTTTGGTTATGGTTTTCTTTCATCTGGCTGCTTTCAGAATTTTCTCCTTCTCATTAACTTTAGTGAAATTGATTATGATGTGTCTAGGGGATGTCTTATTCGGGTTGAGTCGTGCTGGAGTTCTGAAACTGTGTGTTATCTGAATTTCAGAATCTCTTGGCATGTCTGTAAAGTTCTCTTTCATAATCTCATGAAGAAGAGACTCTGTGCCTTGTGAAGCCACTTCATTGCTTTCGGGGATCCCTATAAGGTGAATATTGGTTTTCTTCAAATTATCCCAGAGCTCTCTGAGAGAGTGATCTGTTTTTTGTCCTCTGTTTCTCTTCCACTTAGAGAGTTTGGGAGCATTCGAAAGCTTTGTCTTCAATGTCAGAAATCCTTTCTTCTGCTTACTCCATTCTGTTACTGAGGGATTCTACTGTGTTTCTCAGATCTTTGAGAGCTGCAACTTTTTGTCTCAATGTGTCAAAATTTTTGGTCATTTGCTCTTTGAATCCATTGAATTCTTGAGATATCTTTTGGGTTACTGCTTGGAATTCTAATTCGATCTTATTTGCTATCCTGAATTCAATTTCTGAGATCTCAGCTATTTGTTCATGGGATCTTGTGCTGTGTCTGCCCCATTGTTCCTTGGGGGAGTTGATCTACTCTGATTATTAACATTGCCAGCTTGAAAGGTTTTATGCTCATGATTGTTTTTCACCATTGCCTCTGGATGTCCTCATAATTGGGGAGGTTTCTCTCCAAGATTATACCCCAGTGGGATCACTGTATTGTTGCTGGATCTTTGTAGTTAAGAGACCCCATGTAGCTCCTCTGGGGCTGCCCCAGCCAGTGAGTTCTGGTTGTGGGAGCAGCTCCAGAGTGTGGCACAGCTGGATCCAGCAACAGTGTGGGGGGTTGTGCACACGGTTTTGGGAGTGCCTGGTGCCTGGTGACTTTGGTACAGAGAGCCCAAGGCTCCAGCAGTCTCTGGCCAGGAGAAGTACTCCATGCAGATGCAGGGAGGGCTCCAGAGGGCACTCAGCTACCAGAGTTCCTGGCCAGATGAACAGGACAGTGTGGAGGCAGGGAAGGTACAGGAGGGAGGCTGCGGAGTTGTGCAGCAACTGGAGTTCATGGTCAGGGTGTGTGGAGGCCCAGTGGTCGCAGATCGCAGGTTGCGAATCACCACACTGCTCCCACGGAGGTCCGGGTGCTGCACATCATGGTTTGCAGGTCGCACCATTGCTCACACGGAGGTCCAGCGCTGCTTACACGGAGGTCCGGGTGCCACAGTCATGGGTGGCAGGTCACAGGTCACAGTGCTGCTTGGACAGAGGTCCAGGCACCGTGGATCACAGATCGCGGGTCGTGGTGTTGCTTGCATGGAGGTTTGGGTGCTGCAAATTACCGGGGCGTGGGTTGCCGGTAGAGATCCTGGTAGGGGGTGGCTCGGTGTGGTGCCCAGAGTCTCTTGCTGGGGAGGCGCTTGCACCAGCAGACGGGGAGGGGGTGACTGCTCAAGAACCTCCTCCCTCAGTCTCAGCAGGGTTAGGCTTCTGGTTCATTGGGTAAAAGGGGAAGGGCATACTGGAAGTTCAGAATAGCAGGAAAGATCTTAGTTCAATATTTCTGCCTAGCAAGAGAGTGTTCAGAGTCAAGGTATGGTCACTCTGAGGAAGTAGTCCCCACTTTTCACAGCACTCACCTGTGGGGTGAGGCAAGAGTTCCACAGTTCACCGCTTGTCCATAGAAAACTCGCAGGAGCAAACAAAGAGAGAAAAGAAAGGAGACAGAAAAACAAAGAAAAACCACAGCTTTCTTGGGGAAGGGGGTGGACACACCTACTTCCAGATGAATTTTGTACCTGAAGCTTGGTTTCTTGGGAGTCACAGCTTGCCTTAGCAGAGGTGACCTGCAGTTATCATTTCTCTCTCTGCTGGACTCCCAGTCTTCAGCTTAATTGTGCTATTTCTGGACATTATCTTTCCTTTTGGACAGGAGTCTGCCTCGGAAGCTGCTCTCAGTCAGCCATCTTGCCCTTCCCCCCCATTCAAGTTAATTTTTTATTGGCAAAATCAAAGTTCATTTCCTTTCATATGAATTGTGTAGTACCTTTTGTTGAAACTACTATGCTTTCCTTATTGAATTATCTGAATATTTTTATTTAAAATAAATTGACTAGGGTAGCACCTGTGGCTCACTGGGTAGAGTGGTGGCCCCATATACCAAGGGTGCCAAGTTCGAACCCGGCCCTGGCCAAAATGCAGTAAAAAAAATAGCCAGGTGTTGTGGTGGGCATGTGTAGTTCCAGCTACTCAGGAGGCTGAGGGAGGAGAATCATCTAAGCCCACTAGTTGGAGGTTGCTATGAGCTGTGATGCCATGGCACTCTACTTAGGGTGATAAAGTAAGACTCTGTCTGTAAAAGGAAAAAAAAAAAAAAAAAAGAAAGAAAGAAAGAAAGAAAGAAAGAAAGAAAGAAAGAAAGAAAATAAGTTGACTATATATGTGGATTATACCTTTTTTTTTTTTCATTGTTGGGAATTCATTGAGGGTACAAGAAACCAGGTTACACAGATTGCATTTGTTAGGTAAAGTCCCTCTTACAATTGTGTCTTGCCCCTAAAAGGTGTGGCACACACCAAGGCCTCAGGTTATACCATCTTTTATCAAAGAACTTTCTCAGCTCCACATACCCGTTTGATTAAAAGTGGGTCACTTCTACTTCTTTACAACCATTCTTTAAAGAGTGGCCTAAACTCAGTGTTTATGTTTTCCTCACATCTTACTCCTTCCGCTGGCATCTTTCTCTACCTTTCCACTAAAACAGTTCTTGCCAGAATGACCAGTACACTCTATTCTAACATTAAGTGGGACACAGTTTTGTCCTTGACTCGTATGTTTCTCAGTGGCCTTGGACCTTATTTATCCCTTCTTCTCTTTCAGATGCTCTCTTCTTCCCTTAACTAAGGTAGAACCCCGTCATTCTTATTTTTCTTCTGTTTTTCTATTTGCCCCCATGTGTATATTTTGCTAGTTCTTCTTTTACCTATTTCTTAAATATCACTATCCCTGAAGATTCTGACAAAAGCCTTTTTTCTTCTCATTCTGTTCATATTTTCTGCTTATTTCTAACCATTGCCCTGGCTGAAGAATCTCAGACTTATCTCAAATCTTTAGAAACTCATGTCTGCGTGTCTCACTGCCTACCAGGACGATAGCTCTATGAGGAAAAAGTATCTTTTATATATATTTATAGATCTTGTTCATATTTGTCTTCACATGCTTAGCTCATAAAACTTAATAATTATTTATGGGCTTAATGAACAAATGAATCCATGAACAAACTAATGAAACCATGCAATTGATATTACATCACATCATAATTCTAACATAATTTTTTAACATCAATCCTTTTACAGATGCCACATTTGTGTACCTCTGGGGGCACAAGAGAAATAAATTACTTTCAGAATCACATCCTTTGTCTTCACCATGGCTGAGTTTTCCTATTACAGTTGGTAGTGAATCTTAGGATAGAGATACGGGAATAAGATTTTGGGCAGGGACAAAAAGGAGATGAGAAAGCGAAGAGACATTTCTTCAAACATTGCAAGCACTTCCTAAGGTTTTCTAATTCAATAATTTCCTTCGGGAATTACCTATATTATTTGGGGAATAAAATATTTCATGGCTCTACTATTAAAGTCTGGTGTAGCTTTAGCCATAATACACCATTTGTCTTTGACTTTCCACAGAAGTTTTTAAAAGTTCCTGTAGCATTTTTAAGCCCTAAAGTGATTCTTGAAAGTTATATAGGAAGATGTGGATTGGGTAATATAGATTCTTTTGGATCTAATATAATGAAGATTTTTATGAGGATCTGAGTGCTCAGGTAAAGAAATGTATATGCCTATTATGAGTTTGGCATCGTGTGAGGTGCTTTGGGACTTCGGGGGAAGAATATGAGATACAGTCCTCATTACTGCCTTCAGGGAGCACATAAGTTCAGTAAGATAAGATACACAGTTGCAACCAGCAAGTAAATAGTAACACCTATTACACCATTTGTAGTATCATTTTCATGTTTCTTGGCAAGAAAAAATAGGGTAACCTGCCACTAGACATGTGTATTTGACCTTGTCATTGCAAGCTGTGTTTAGTATTTCTCTATAGGTGCTCTTTCTATTTGTTCTGGAGCATGCACTTCCTCACATTTCTCTTTCTTCCCTGCATTTCAGTGAGCGATTTCTGGTGAGACTAAACAAGAATGGTGGACCACGGAACCCAGAGAAGATAGAACGAATGTGTGCCCTTTTTACAGTATGTATAAATTTTCTTTCCTTCCTTTGCTATGGACTCTAACCAGGGACCTGTTATGTAGATATTATCATCCTGGAAACAAGCATTTTGTTGTCATTTCTGCACACACTGGGGAGAATGGGACTTGATTTATGTTTCTAGTGAGTTTTAATGAAATATATGTAGAAAACTAGAATTAGCTACAATTTTAAACTGAATCTTTATTGAAGAAATATAATCAAGTACCCTTTACTGATATAGATTTTATAAGCTATTTTGTATAATGAACACTTAAAATCTGATAAAAGTCTTTCTTACTATTCTTATCCAAGGCCACTGAGAATTTCTCTCATGTGTAAATATAATTTCCTTTAAAGGCATCCACAAAATTTACAGCATCGAAGTTTGTTAGTGAGTTCACATACCATGAAGTGGTAGTCCTCTTCCAAATACCAAGTGGAAGATCTTTTCCTGATATGATCTGAACTTTAGTTTTTACTGAATAACTAGACTCTTGTTCATGGTCTCTGAAATCATAAACACATCTACTTAGAGAAGGTTTGGGAATATGCTTATGAGAAAGTATTAAATTTCACAGTACCACATAGCCTTATATATTCTTCAGGTTGATTTTGATTTACTTATTTGTTTTTACCCAGTTAAAAAAACTAATTATCTAGCTTTATTTATTTGAGTTAATTTATTTGCTCAAGAAAAAAACAAGACTTTGTCACAATTTTAAATCATTTAAAATTTGTATTTTTTTGCTTTGTTTCACTGATACTGACATATATCAAAACCTATTGTGTGTGCAGAGATGTGATAATCTCACAGTGCCATATGATACATGTTTATTTGTGGCAATCAGATATCTTAAACCTTATGGTATACTTCTTAAATGCAATAGGATTTATCTGGAGATCTGATACATAACTTTCTATGAAAGATAAAATTTAATTTGAATATCTCACTTTTTTTATTTTTTATTTATTTATTTATTTTTTATTAAATCATAGCTATGTACAATGGTATGATCATGGGGCATCATACATTAGTTTCACAGACCGGTCTCACTTTTTAGTTCACTTACTACATATTTATCTTTCAAAACATCAAATGATGTTATTATTGCAGAATCAGAACCCACTTTCACAGGGATAGCTTTTGTTGAGAATGTTGCAGATGCACAGAAAGATGTATGAATCTGGTTAAGCCAAAATAATGTTTTATTCAAGTCCTAGAGATAATGCAAGAAGAAAGAATGGAAAAGCAGATCCAGGAAAATTGTTAAGGGAGTTAAATTGGTTTAGGTCTGGAAAGAACAATGTTCTCTCTTGAACAGGAAAAGAACAAAGGATAGAATTCAAAGTGTAGTTAATGAGATTTAGGTTAGACTATTGGATGAGAGCTTCTGAAGTGAATTCCTGAATACTCAAGGTGGTTTAATGGGACCTATTTTTTAAAACAGAATTTAAAAGATAGAAGACACTCATTTGTCTAGAATGTCTCAGTACACTTAGAAGGTTTTTCTAGATCCTGATTCTCTGATATTATTTGGTAAAGCAGCAAGATAATTTGTTGAGGGGAACAAATTTGTGAGTTTGTTAGATTTGGATTTGCGGGAATAGAGCTGCGTGTGTGTGTTATCCTTGAATCCTTGAATATGATGAGTACAGTTCCTATATCTTGAAAAATAAACTTAATTATGGTGGTATTTGAATGTAATTACAGTGAATCAGAAATTTCACTTAGTTTTTTAATTATCCATATAGACTCAGAGGCCAAAGCTATAGCTACAAATTTATAAATCAAAGATGCACATAGCATTCAGAATGTGTTCTTCTTCTGGACAATGGAAACGCACAAGACTGCTAAATAAACTATTTCCATAATTCCCTTTGCAGTACAGACCTGGAGTTTGTTTTTATTTTTTTAAAGGTCCCAAACATGATTTGAGGAATTTTTACAAAACACGCAAGATTTCTGAATAATATTATCTTAGCAAGGATTGTTATTTTTACATTAAGCTACCTAAAATAAATAACTTTGGTAGAACCTGTTTTTTCATTTTCTAAGACTTGAGTTCCTCCTATGAGAAAAGCATTTTCCAGGTTGGCATATATACTACAAAGTGTCAGAATAAATACAGAAAAATGTATCCACAACTATGGTTGATGGTGTTAGTTTACCTAACTTAGACTAGGGAAAAGAAGACCATACAAACAGCCAATTATAGGGTTACTCGGCTGACTTCAGAGCCACACGACAATCATATTATTTATTGTTTCTCTTTGAAGCCTTATTTTTTTCTGACCTTAGTAGGTTTTAGGGTTTCCTGTAAAGGAAGAATTTTATGCAAGAAGGAGCAATTTTATACTTACATGATTGCCAATGCCATAAGGAATTCTGCTGATTTTCATGATAAGCAGTGGCTGTATATACAGATATGTGAGAATTCATCTATGTGTATTCACTCATTACTAGATATCCAGCGCCTCACAAAGAGTCCTTGGCAAATACTAAGGTCTCAATAGTGATTTGTTACATAAATAAATGAATATATGCTTATTTTCTATTATAGTCAAGTGACCAACTCAGAGAATGAATTTGTGCTGTTACCCCTGCTTTAGTTGACATTATATTTTATACATTTATTTATGTTATTCTACATACCAAAGTAAGATTTTACGTGGCTATTTCTTAGAGTTCAGAATTGACTTGATTATTACTGAAATAACATTATATATTTAAATATTTCTTCTTTTTCTGTAACTTAAGTCTCAATAAATTGGTTTTACTTTACATTTGTAAATGCTATTATCTTTATAGAAAAAGAGTAGCCAACGAACAGTATTTAACTTTTCTGTATTTCAAATCTAAGATGTCCTCAATTTCCTCTCTGACCTGCAGTGGAGTTGGGGACCAGCTTCCTTATTACGTAGAATTATAGTTTGGTCCAATAAGCAAATCCAATTTCTATTGTGCAGTCGGAATTCAAACCCTTCTCACCAGATGAATGGTGGGTACATTATCCCTCTTTTTTTCTCCTCATGTAAGTTGTGTGAGCAATTTGACAAGGATAGCCACACTTGGTACTAGGCCTTGAGTGTATGTTTAATAAGCCCTACAATAACTGTGTTTAACCATACACTACATTTAATAAGATAGCTTTAATGTTGAAAAATGGGGAACTCACAAATAATAATTTTACTTAAAATATTTTATTGCATTAATTATTATCTTATTTTTATTGACCTCAAATGAATATCACTGAGAGTTCTGGGTAACAAGTACAAAATGGTCAGAAAAGCCCCTACTCAGCTACTTGGAAAATACCACAGATTATACTTTAGACTTCTTCCTTTTTTTCATTCAGCCAGAACCAACAGAGAAGTTCAGTGTTACTTTATACCACCCATTTCATTAGTATTTGGTCATCTTTGGTAACTGGCTTGACTTCTGTAGGTGTACTGGAATTGATAGTTATCTTAGTCTTTTAGTAGTTTAGGTCAGCAATCTAGGCTGTGTGGAAGGAACTATTTTACTTTGAAATGTGTCAAACATTTCTGTGTCCTTAATAATAGACATGTTTCAATTCCCAAAATGTATATAAAAACTGGTAACCTGTTTTTCAATTTCTATTTGTTATTTAGCACCCATCTTAATACATGTCAAAATACAGTGATATTTTGAGAATATTAAGTTCCATTTTAAACCAAGGAACCATCTAGTGAAATGAATCCTAAAACATCTTTTTTCAATATCAAAAAACAACTTTCTTATAAATATCTTTGTGATTCTAATTTTTTTTGAAACCTATTTCATTATAAGTATATTTTATTATTTTAAGAACTTGGCAAAATTTTATAACCATCTAGAATCTAAAAGATTTTGTTTCACTATTACACATTACTTTTTAATACCTCCTTTTCTTTCATATGTTCAGGACCATCCAACAGGCCAAGGTTGGGACTAGGGTAAGGCAAGTAAAACAGGACCCTGAAAATGCACGCCTTCTTAAATGTTGCACCCCAGGTGCCTTACTTTCCTCTCCTTAGTGCTAACCCTACAACAAGGAAAAAAAGAAATTAAGAAACATTGGAACTTTGACTCTCAAAGCTCACTCCAGGTCATGACTGCCACTTGATTGTCTCTCTCCCCACTTTTGTATTTTTTTTTTTCTTTATTGAATAAAGACAAACATCTGGACTTAATCAAAAGATGAAAGAGGGGAAGTAAAACTAAGGTTAAATTTTTCTAGAAGCTAAAGGAAAATCATGGGAACGATCCCATTAAGGATGATGGATACTCTATCATTTATCACTATGAAACACAATAATAGCTGGGAATGAGCAGCAAGTTGATGACCTGGTTAAAAACATAAAACAATGTATATTAAAGAATTTCTATTACTTCAAATACAGTGCATAAAGTATAAGTGCATATTCATAAACAATTATTTCAACATGGGTTCTAAACACAAATACTTAATGTATAAGAATGATTTTCATAACTTTTATTAGGAAAGTTTCTGATTCTAAATCAAGGCTATGTTAACCAGTGTGATGAAAATGTGTCAAACAATCTATGAACCAAGTGTATGGTGCCCCATGATCACATTAATGTACACAGCTATGATTTATAATAATAAAAAAAAGATTTGTTTACTTAAAAGAAGCCCTTAAAGTTTTCTAGTAGAATTATTTTCAGCCTTACAAGTTAGTACAAATAATAAATATCAGAATTCAGAAATGAAGATCAAATTACTTCACTAAGACCAAATTAATCTTTTCAAGGAAATGTACCTAGTGTGTAATAATCAGTTATAAACAATGGAGTCAATGTTAAACTAGAGAATATGCAAGGAGTTTGAGACCAGCCAGGACAACATAGAGAGATCCCATCTCTACAAAAAAATTTTAAAAATTACCCAGGCATGGTGGTGCACACCTATAATCCAAGCTACTCTGGAGGCTGAGGCAGAAGGATTGCTTGAGCCCAGGAGTATGAGGTTGCAGTAAGCTGTAATGCCATTGCACTCTAGCCCAGGCAACAGAGTAAAACCCTGTCTCAAAAGGACAAACAAGGAGGCTGAGGCAAGAGAATCGCCTGAACCCAGGAGCTTGAGGTTGCTGTGAGCTGTGATGGCACAGCAACCTACCAAAGGCAATAAAGTGAGACTCTGTCTCTACAAAAAAACAAACAAAAAACAAGAGAATAAACTTTTAGAATTTTAGTCACTAATGAGATTTTTTTTGTTTTGCATGTTTTTCTACATTGAGTATTTACTCCTTTTGTTACAAAATGTTTTTACATGATGGTAAAATGAACATGGGATAAGGCAATATCATGAAGACTTATATGAGAACTTTTGTAGATGTCTTATTTGTTAGGGGGTTAAAATGAGATCTGGGAAAATAGTGTCAACAAAATAAATTTCCAAAGGCATATAAGATATCCAGACTTACTGCAGGAATCTTATAAACAATAAACTGCTGTGTGCTGTAATCTCCCTTCCGTTGCCTATGACATATACTGAAAGCCAACCACTAAAGCAGTGTTTTTTAACCTTTTTTATCTCACAGCACACTTGAACCTATAGTTAAAATTCCATGGCACACTTAAATTATCTTGACCCCAAAAAAGAGTAAAAAATATATATATATGCTTACTGAGCTTTGAACTTCCTTCAAAAATAATTTAATTAATGATCTTTAAAAATTTTTATGGCACATCTATGATACTCTCATGGCACACCAGTTGAAAATTACTATGCTAAAGGTTCAAAATGAAATTTTTATTATTTTCTGTGTAATATTTGCCTAAATTTACTTGCTTTTTTCTTTTTCTTAGGATCTGAGCAGCAAAGATATGAAGAGAGATTTGTATATAGTTGCCCACGTGATCCGAATAGGTATTCTTCACCTATCCATTCATATAACTAAGACTGGCCCAACTTGGGATAAGTATCTCCTATGCATGAACTTTGTTTTCTCCCAGATTCTACCTACTAACCTCAAGTCTCTGGACTGGAGTTTAGCTTGTATTGGAGCTCTACCTTAGGCTTAGTTGCTGTGGTAGCTGGATTTGATATAAATGGATGCTTTTTGGGGTTTGTTTTCTGAGGGCAAGTTTGTCACTTGAAACCTTCTGCATACCATTTGGTTTTATACTCAAACTTTGTATTTCAAGTGGTCTGCTTTTTGTGCATTCTGTGTAGCACAATGCCCTTCCTCTGTACCTACATTCTCCTTCAGAGATATTATAGCAGGTTGACAAGGATGCCAACATTAACAGGTGGTAAATGCTCTTTCCTGTGGTATATATCCAAAATTACATATCTATGCTTTTTTTTTTTTCACCTAATTAGAGTTGTTGTCCCTACAAAAGATGGATGGAATCTCACTTTTATCCTTCCCAAGATGAAAAACAGTTATTTTTGCTACTGGTCTGTGTTTAATTTGCCCAGATTTATTTCAAGTTTGTGACATCACTTTGGGGGCCAGGGCCACCCAAATCCTCCTTCATAGGTTTAGGTTCTGGCATATTGTGTACATTTTTGTCAAAGAATACGTTTTAATCCTTGGCCAACAAAACTATTTTGGTATACTTCAAGCATTTGTTGAGGTTTCAGGATTTGCAAGACCTCTTCCATGGTGGACACTGCTTTGGTAAGCAGGAAAAGTAAGCACCCATCTACTTCTTAAGATTGCTTTCATTTCCACAGTGGTTTAGGAGCACCTTTGGCAGCAGAATTTGGTTGAAAGAAGAACACAGTATCTTCCTTATCTGTGCATAATATGTAGTTTATACCTAGCAGCTCATATACTAAGTTTTATGTGCTTAATATGCCTAACATGTTTAAATCTATTAGCACATTGGTTTTTCTAAGAAATTCATGAAGTCACTCTTTTATCTTCTTATAGTTAATAAATGGACTATTGGTGTTGGTTTAGAGGAAGATGATATGGATAACTGATTGAATGTGTTACAGGGAAAGAGCATTGACTAGAAGCCTGTTTGGTATTCTTCCACTTCAATATCTTTTAATGATTCCCTTCAATCCTGTAGTCTTCTAATTTAGAGGATCTCTTAGGTGCTTATAGCTCTGAAATCCTTGGATGATAGTCAAATGATGCTAGAGAGGAGTGTGAAGTTCACTGACTGGTGTTTTCTTCTGTATTCAAGGCCGAATGCTCCTTAATGACTCAAAGAAGGGCCCTGCTCACCTGCACTACAGGCGACCCTACGGCTGTGCAGTGCTAAGCATCTTGGATGTTGTACAGTCTCTCACTGAATTAAAGGAAGAAAAAGATTTTGTTCTTAAAGTTTACACGTGAGTAATGGACATCAGGAATATTAATGATTTGCAGCATAAGACATCCCAGCTTTGCCCTCAAGAGCAGGAGTTCTCAAACAAAGAATCATCATCATTTAGGATAGAGGGTTTTTTAAAAATACAGAGATTTATCTCAGGTTTGGGAAGGGACCCAGGCAATGTTCCTTTTAACAAGTTTCCTGGTGATTTCGAGTAGCAGAAGGTTCCAAATAGCTGAGTTTGGACCTTCTATCCTAAAGTGAAAATCTAGTAGTATACATTTCCTTTTCTCTCTAGAATTAACCAACCTTATTATATATTTGCATAAAAGCTAACAATGTAATTTGTCATGTGTCTTCAACTATAAAAGAATCTTTAAAGAAAAGCCTATTTTTCTGAGGAGCTGAAATCTTACTCTTCATTTCTGCCACCACAGATATATAAGTCACATTCAACCAGGCATGGCATTATTTTTAATATTCTTCAGCCAAGGGATCTCCCTTGTAAAAGTAGTCCATCTCCTCTTGATTTTTGCTAAGCAATAGAAAAAAGAGAATTTGAAAGCACACAAAATTCAGGCTTATGTTATTTCTTTACTTATGGACATGTAGACACAAATCCTAGTGCTAAAAAATGTTCATTGGTGAATTTAGTGAGTTTCTAAAGCAAGTGTATTTCTGTGAGATTTTTTAAAAATTTGTTCTTTTAGTTTCTACCCAATATTATTTTTCTAAATTAAATCAAATGCTGTCAGTTGCCATGTTAAATATCTTTTTTTTTAACATTTTAAGTATTTATTGAAAGATAAAAGACTAACAATCCTACAGGCTCTGAGCCCAAATACAACATAGGGATAACAAAAAGAAAAATATAACACTTTACTTAGGTATGTTTCATTTGATACTAATTTTTGGAATTAATATTTGTTTGTTTTTTTTTAATTGTAAATCATAGCTGTGTACCTTAATGTGATCATGGGGCACTATACACTTGGTTCATAGATCGTTTGACACATTTTCATCACACTGGTTAACATAGGCTTCCTGGCATTTTCCCAGTTATTTTGCTAAGACATTTACATTCCACATTTACCAAGTTTTACATATACCCTTGTAAGATGCACCACAGGTGTAATCCCATCCATCACCTTCCCTCTACCCACCTCCCCCCTCCCTCCCCACCATTTCCCTTTAACCCCTGTTCTTAGATTGTAACTGGGTAATAGCCTTCATGTGAAGGTCCTAAATTAGTTTCATAGTAGGGGTGAGTACATTGGGTACTTTTTCTTCCTTTCTTGAGAGACTATACTGAGAAGAATATGTTCCAGCTCCATCCATGTAAACATGAAAGAGGTAAAGTCTCCATCTTTCTTTAAGGCTGTGTAGTATTCCATGGTGTACATATACCATAATTTATTAATCCATTCATGGATAGATGGGGATTTGGGCTTTTTCCACGATTTAGCAATTGTGAATAGGCCTGTAATAAACATTCTGGTACAAATATCTTTATTGGGATTTTATTTTTGGTCTTCTGGGTATATGCCCAGTAGAGGAATTACAGGATTAAATAGCAGGTCTATTTTTAGATCTCTGTTATGTCTCCAACAAAGGTTTAATAACTAGAATCCATAGAGAACTCAAACGCATTAGCAAGAAAAGGATATTCTTTTAGGTAAAGAAATTCCCCACAGTAAATGACACTAGATCATATATTCTGCTTCCTTTTGGAGTATATTCTAACACTATTCTAACACCCCTTTCTGAAAGTGGATATGGAAAGATATGCCCCACCCACCCACCACACACACACTGACTGTGTGTCTCTTTCTGTCTGCCTGTCTCTCACATACACACTCACATAACATTCCTTGCTAGAGTCAGATAAGACCTTGGAGTGGGGAAAACAGATGAGACAAAATCATGCAGCATAAAAAGCATGGGTTCTGGAATCAGATGGAATCTGTTTTAAATCTCAGCTATATCAATTTTAATTGTAAGGCTTGGTCCATGTCACTTAAAAAAATAATCGATACCTATTTATTAGATGAATGACTGGATAAACTCAATTTCTCATTTGTCAAGAGAAAAAACAATAGTACTTACCCCATAGAACTGTTGGGAAAATTAAATCAGGTCAGAAAGAAAGTACTTAGTACCCATAGTAGGCAATTGATGAATGACTTTCCCCTTCTGACCTCCAGGAGCAAAGGATAAACTCCTTTATCAAAGGCCAAACACAAATGTTGGGCAAAGGAATAGGACCCAAAAGGAAATACTGAGCTCAGTTATCTCAAAGCACTTCACTGGTGTTCCTCCAACATCAATACAAAGCCGCAAAGCACAAAATCTTCAATGACGTTTAGTTCCTACAGATGTTGTTAACATTATCTGCTAAGTTCAGTACAGAAAATTTGGCCAGAATCTCTTATTTAGTAAAATAATTAACATAGCCATCCTTTCAAGTGCTGTCATAGCAGTTACCATGGTTATAAAAGGAAAATGCAATTTTAGTAATTCATAATACATAACTCTTCCCAGAAAAACAAAATGAGTACTTTTAGGATAACTGAATCATTTTGGCAATGTCTCAGTGCAACCTGTTACTCACTTGAATGATTCAGACAAAGGACTCTAATGAGTAGAAGATTAGACTGTTTGCATTTGCAACCAAATGTACCAAATACATTCCTAATGTGTTAATTAACATTTTCTCCAAATGCAAAAGAAAAACATAACATCAGAGAAGACAGGTAAGTACTTAATTACAATGCAGGCTCTGGCATTTGAATAAAAGAAAGTCTCTGGAAAGATAAGTTAAGCAACCACAACATTCAAAAAGAAAACCTTGAATTGGTAAGTCACAGACAAGGTCATTTCTGGTAAATAATGAAAAAGATAAAAGAGAGAAAGCCCATTTTATAGGTATTCTAATATATCATGTGCTGGTCTTCAAGATGTAAGGAGTTGAGCATAAAATACCCCTTAGTCGTGCTTTTAATAAAATTGGCAAACCGTTTGAAATGTTAATACCAGAAAATTTGTACTACAATATGTACAGGAACAACCAAAATATTATCTCAGGAGAAAAAAAATGTAAAATTACAGTCCCAATTAAGACTCACATTGCTTGTTCAGCCCCTTTCCCGCTAAGGTACCAAAGCTGGTCTCTCATTCTTTCTAAACACCTCCCTTCTTCCCAGTCTTTTCTCTATTCTCATGATGTAACTGATGTCATTCCTAACCAATCTCTCTGTGGCAAATAGACTCTATGTCTCCCAGCTGTCCCAGCCTCCTGCTATGTCCCTTCTCTTGGAGTATGGGCAGGTCCTTTGACTTGCTCCTGGCTGACTGAATGATGGCTTGTCACTTCTGACAATGTTGTCTGAGATTGTATCTTCTATCTCACAAGGAGACACTTTTTATGGATTCCTTCCCTTGCTGGCTTTGTTGAAGCATCCCCCACATTGTGAGCTGCCCTAGGAGAGGCCCACATGGAAGAAACTGAGAGTGACCTGTGGCCAACAGCCATCAGAGAACTAAGAGCTTCAATCTGATAGCCCACAAGAAACTAAATCCTACACACAGCAACATGAGTTTAGGAGTGGATCCCTCTCCCATCAAGCCTCAGACAAGACATTAGCCCCAAATAACACCTTCATTACAGTCTTATGAAGACCTGAAGCAAAAGACCCAGCTAAACCATACCTGCACTCCTGGCCCACAGAAACCATGATGATGTATGGTGCTATTGTTAAGCCACTAAGCTTTGGAATAATTCATTACATAGCAATAGATATTGAATCAGCAATAGATCACTAATGTGTGTATTTACTGAAGGCCCATACGGATGCAATAAGCAAGAACCAAAGGGCCTGGATGGTCCCAGTCTGATACACAGACTTGGAGCTGAGCAAGAGAAGGGTGATTTTTTCTTTTTCTTGAGAAAAAGACGTTATACGGAAAATATATATTGGAAGCTTTTGGTTCCACCCCTCCTCCTTAGTCCTGGGTAGACATCAAGGCTGTCCTGGGAACATGGTCATGAGGAAAGGGTTGAAGCACCTCAGGTCCTCTGAACCTGCCTCTATAAATAGGGGTGGGGTGGTGAGCACTGGTTTGCATTGTTATAAAGTATCACAGAGAGTGGATTGTATCTTGACAAAACCTCTATTTTAGTTTTTGTACAGAGCCCATTCTATATTATCTACTTTATGTTTTTGTGATTTAAATCAATCTGTCTGCATCCAACTTTATACCATTCACAATTTCCTAGAAAAAATTGAGTCATGCTCAGCATTTGGTGAATTTAGGGCCACACTTAGTGGGGTGTCTTTAGCTAAGCCATTGTGTCGTCTTTACCTCTATGCTCCCCTCTTATCCTAGTCACTTCACTCTTTGCCTTCCAAATCCTTGGCTCCCAGCTATGTCCTCTCCTTTGATAAGAACAGTCCAATCTTCCACTCTCCTCACCCCCTATCAGCTGATCCCAAGCCATGTGTCTATTCTCAAAATGGCAAGGGTTGCAATCTAATGCAATGTGATTTGCCCCCAAACCCAGGCAGTTTACACAGGACATGGCATTGTGAGATGACACCATTTTCCTATTCACGTTTTTCCACATGGGTAGGAATGCTGATATGTAAGGGTAAGACAATATCAATATGTACCTTTATTCATTTTTATTTATACCAATGTCACCAGGGACATCAGGGAATGCTCTGGGTTATCAATTTTAGATGACATCTCAGGAACCCTAGTCAAATCAAGCCTTTCATGTGGGTGATATTCTTGCTCTTCATATATTGCTCTTTGTCTGAAGTACCCCAAAATGCTCCCTGCATTTTCCCTAAAATGGAACTAACTAAATTGTGTATAGCTTTGCTCCAACTACTATACTCATCTGAGTGGTGATTCTTAAGATATAAATTCTCTCTCTCTCTCTATACACACACACACACACACACAGAGGTGCTCCTTGACTTAACCATGGGATTTCATCCTGATAATCCATCATAAATAAAAACTATCGCAAGTTCAAAATGCAAATGCATTTAGTACTAGTAGCATAGCAGATAGTCCCTTTTTAATGATGGTTTGATTTAGGATTTTTCACTTTATGATGGGGAAAACACATTCAGTAGAAACTATAACCCATATTGAGTCAGATGATCTCAACTTATGATGAGGCTACATCCTCATAAACCACTTGTCAAAAAAAAAAATCATTAAATTGAACCATTGTTAGTTAGAAAAGTCTGTACATATAATTACTCATGATAATCTTGCCATGATACTATTGTTATAATATGTGGGCCCTACAGCTATGGCAAAAATTGGTGTAATATGGAAAATACAGCTTTGGAGCATTATTGACAAAGATTTTAACTCTTTTATTTCAGATTCATTCTGGATTTCGGAGTATGTTTAATGTTACAGTTGAACTACTGCAAACCAAACTATCTGTTCTTTCATTTTTTCTCTATGACTTGTTCTCTTCAAGGTTTGACAAACTTGCATGACTTCTTTTGCTTTTACAAATTTAATTTCTAATGTTTAACCCCCCTTCTTTATATTTACTCCTTCCTAACTTCTTTCTGCTCAACAAATCTACCTGCCACCACATACCTTGCTGTTCCTCCCAGAGTATATTACATTATTGAAAATTTAAGATTAGTCTTTATTGTTTGTATTTGAGCACTCAGCAGAAGCAATAGCCAGGTAAGTTTTTGTGCAGTAAATTCATGTAGTTGAGCCCAGGAAGAGCCACCATCCCTGCCACCATGACTACTTTGTCCACGAGCTCATTAGGCAAGCATCAAGAGTTTACAGAAGAAAGGCAGAGAATGCAATTTTGGTTACCTGAGTGCCTCCTTCATGGTGAACACCTTTAGGTAGGCATTTATACGAGACACAGAGCATCTACCTACCTACTTTTCCCCCAAACACCTTGAAAACAATTCTTAAATCTTTTGTTACTGACCATATGATGAAACCATTAGTCTTGCCCAAGAATTGATGTATAGCTCATGCTAGGCCATCTCTATTCCAAGAGAAATGAACAAAAATATATACTTGTCACATTTCTTCTAATTAGAAGGATCTTCCACATTGTTTATTAACACTGACCTGCACTTATTGGGGGTGTATCACTAAAGCAATCCTTCTGGCTAACAACAGAAGAGGATTAGCTTTACTGTAAAACTAATGAAGAGTAGTTTAAGGGCTTCTTGTAAGCACAGATCCTTTCAAGATCTTGTGAGTTTTATTAATTTTCTTAAAAGTGTCCCCCCCAGATTTGGCCATCATGTACAGTCATGCATGTGTGTTTTTATAAACTCATTCAAAGTAATAGTTATTAATTCCCCTGAAGAATAGTAGGGGAGGGGGAGAGATGATAATCCAATAAAAGTGAAATGCTTATGCTTCTGATTTTTGCCTTTACAACTTGCCTAGCACTTGGTCGATATAAACCCTTTCCAGTTAATAAAGATAATCTGTGTGAAGATAATCTGTGTGAAAGGGAATATAATAACAGTATGTTTGTAATTGGCAGCTTAAATCACTAGATATTGTGTAGCCAAATATTTAGTTTCTGTCAGTTCTCAATAGAAGTCAAGAGCTGTTTTCCAAAAGGAATATAATTATTTGCCCAAGAGCACATGATCTAAGGGTCTGTTTCCGTGAATCTCCTACTGATGCTTGCACAGATTGCAAACAACGTTCTAGTCTGACAGAGAGGTATCAAGTACCATTTAATCCACTGAATCATGAGTGCCAAGGGGCATAGTTTATTGCACTGCCACCTGGACCAGATAGAGAACCGTCCTTTGCTCTGCATCAAATATTCAGAAAAGTATGACCAAATGAGATCTATATTGCATTCAAAATTGAAAGGAATCTGCCAAAGGAGTTTGATCTTCCTATCAAATATAAGGAATAAACATAGATTGATTGGTTCAGCAACTTGTCTTAGGCTTGAAAGATGATATTTCAATAATGTTAAATTCTGTAATCCTCAAATCATGCCTGAAGTTACAATTCCATATTTCTGATGGGCTTTAGTCTTCACCCTCTACACGCACATACCTTATCATGTCACTGTATTGCTGCCTCCTGTTTTCCAGATCCTTTTGTGGGGTAGAGGGGAAGAGGGAGTTTTATGATTGTTTTAAACTCGCTACTCTTTACTGATCTGTTCATGATTTCTATATGGTCCTGATTCAAGCTTCAGAAATTGTGTTTTTTGTAAAAATTTAATCATTTCCTTTAGACTTCCTAGTATATATACATAGAGGTTTTCATAGTCATCTTGAATGATAGTTTGTATTTCTGTGATATCAATTGTAATGTCTCATTTGTTTATTTCTGATTAAATTTATTTTAATTCTTTCTCTCCTACTCCTGGTTAATTTTGCTAGTGGTCTACCAATTTTTTTCTTTTATTATTTTAATGAATCAACTTTTCATTTTATTGATTCTCTGTATTTTCTTTGTTTCCATTTCATGTTTTAAAAATTGAAACCGTACCATGTTATCTTCTCAGATCATAGTAGAATAAAACAAGAAATCAATTCCAAGATTCCAAGAGGAACTCTCAAAACTACACAAACACATGGGAATTAACCTGATGTTGAATGCTCCTTGGGATAAAGATGAAATCAAGATGGAAATCAAAACATGTTTTTCCTAATTGAATCACAAAAGTGATGCACATGACCAAAATCTCTGGGACACAGGAAAGCAGTACTAACAATGAAGTTCATTAAATTAAATGCCTACATCAAAAAAAAACAGAAAGATTACAAATTAGTAACATAATGCAGATCCTTTAAGAAAGATGCCTTCATTGTGGTAGGCTAGCATTCAACATTATATCTGGTATAGATATAAGTTAGGGTACAGAATGAAACACTGGAGTAATCGTGAAGCAAGACCATGAAGGTATGCTTAAAAATCAAACTACTAGTGATGTCTTAGTGTGGAAGAAAAATATTTTTCAAATCAATGGCCTCATATTAGGGACCAGAAACTGTGTTGATAGGGTTAAATAATTAAATCATATAAGGAATAGAAACTTTGATAAGAGTCTGACCTGCTTGAGCTTCTCATTATCCCCACTCTACATTGAGAAATCTAGAGGATTTAAGGGGTGGGGGCTGATCATAGAAATCATCATCACTGTATCTTTTTGTTTATTGGAAATGGTACTGATTTCCTAAGAGTACCTCCTGAGGAATGCCTAATTACTTTTCATTAAGTATTTGATGAGATGAGGACCAGGGATTTCTATTTCCATCATAGTAAATTCCATGGGTCAGCAACAAAGAGGCAGATTCTGTAATTGACAAGAAATACCTATTCCAGTGATATAGTTGATGCTGTGGTCTGAATGTTTGTGTTTCCCCAAAATTCATATGCTGAAATCCTAACCCCTAACAATAGGATTGGCCTGATGGGAGGTGCTTAGGTCATGAGGGTGGAGCCTTTGTGAATGGGATAAGTGCCCTTATGAAAATCACCTCAGGAAGCTGCCTTGTCCCCTTTCCACCACGTGAGGACAGTTTGAATGCACCCTTTATGAAGCTGAAAATGACTCCTCACCAGACATCAAATCTGCTGGTACTCTGATCTTGGAATTCCCAACTTCCAGACCTATAAAAAAGAAATTTCTATTATTTATAAGCTATTCAGTTTATGGAATTTTGTTATGGCAGCCAATGAACTAAGACACTTGGGAACTAGGAAAATAACTACAAGGTGATCTTGGTGTCCCATATGGTTTAATATGAAGTAAATTAGTGTCAAAATAATCACTTGACCTCCATAGGCTCTTATTTTAATTTTAAAAAACAGAGCAACCCTCTAAATCTCCTGGAATTAGCTCATCACCAGGGCCTTGTAATCTTCAAAAGGTCTGGGTACTTTTCTTTCCCTAATACTGTATATTTATTCTATTTTTGGACTTAATTAGGGTGGGCAGGAGCTAATTCATGGAATAAAAATGGTTGGTAATATTGTACAAGACAAAGCTACTCCAGTACTTCTGTTTTCTAAATTTTTCATCCCTTTCTCTATCCTTGTCAAAATAACTACAGGAATATTATGGTAATACTTTATATTTTTCAGGATTTCACAAATCAGTTGAGAAAAGAATTAAAGAACTACTTTTAGCTCTTTGACTAGACTGCTTAATGTGGAATTTCTGGCACACAAATTAACAAATTCAGGTTGATCCATCCTTCTGTTATTTCTCTCAATTTCCACACATATTCTAAAGATATTAGCCGTTATAAATTAATATAGTACTAAAGATATTCAGTGGATAAGCCTTCTATTCTTTAACTTGACTTTGCAACTGACATTCTAGGATAGGCTGGAATCTGGCTATAAATTTAAGTTTGAAGGAAAATGGGGGAAAAGAAGGAAACATGAGAAAAAGTTATTTTGTTTGGGAAGGTAACTCCCTTAGGTGAAAAAAAAAAAAAAAAAAAAGAAAAGAAAGCAGTGTCTTTAAGCAGTGCAAGATGGCCTTATTGACAGAAGAGAGGCTGGAAGAGGGAGGTGAGGATTCAGAGTATCCCATATTTCATATTTCCCAAACCTCTCAATATTCTTAGGGGTCATGCTAGTTCCAGAACACTGCCAATGAATTTAACAGACATAACTTTTGAATCACCTTGCATAAATAGATAATTCTTTTAGTTTGGTCGTAAATAATCCCTAGATTTTTCATTGTCTTTATATAAAAACTTTTGGAACTGATATTTTCATTCTGTGAGCTGTCCAGTAAGGTGATAGATCTCACTCTCTAGTCCTTGACTTCTGTATTCTTTTCATTTTTATATGGAAGTGACAGCTCAATCCAAGAAGACGTGTCCTCAATGAGTAGTTCATTCCAGATAAACAGAGATGATGATTTATCAGAGATTGGCTGATTTATCTTTATATTCTGGGGTCTTTCATGTTCATATGCTAACTTCAGGCCCACATAATCCAAAGAATTAATTTCAGATTTTTATCTTACCTCTTCTCTGAGAAGGTGTTTTCTACTACCAACTAGCTGGTACTTGTTTTGATATAAGTTAGGGTTCTTGAATGTAAACAATAGAAACTACCCTGGCCAAAATAGAAAAGGAATTTATTGAAAAGAAGTACGGGAAGGCTAGAGAACCAGTCTGGGAAAGGGTCACCTCACATCCAGCAACAGTTTGGCTGGGTTGCTGTGAAAGCCATTGCTTATACTGTCCATTTGAATCCTAAGCATTGCTTCTGAGCATTCTGTACAGCCTCTGTACCATGTATGACAAACCCTCTACCTTTGCATTAATTCTCCAGATTCAAGGTCTTGTATGCCATGACCATCCAAATGGTTAAGCATTCTATCATTACATACATATTGAGGGATTCTGGCACACAGAAAGGGAGCTTTAGTTTTTTTTTTTTTAATTTATTTATTTTTTTATTGTGGAGAAGGGGCAGGGAAAGAAGGCGGGGGAAGAGGTGAGTGACAGGGTCGGGCCAGTGGCATGGTACCACATTGGCTGTATCTAGGTAGAGGCAGTTTCAGGCCGG
>CAUYPK010032603.1:0-42665 GCA_963574355.1 Loris lydekkerianus | reverse complement strand
CCAGAGGCAATGGTGAAAAAATCATCTCTCTTTCAGCAGAGAGATCTGCAGTTATTCTAATATTCTTCCCCTTGTAGCTAATGGTTTTCTTTCGTCTGACAGCTTTCAGAATTATCTCCTTCATATTAACTTTAGTGAAATTGATTATGATGTGTCTGAGGGATGTCTTTATCGGGTTGAGTCGTGCTGGAGTTCTGAAACTGTCTGCTATCTGAATTTCAGAGTCTCTTGGCATGTCTGGAAAGTTCTCCTTCATAATCTCATGGAGAAGAGACTCTGTGTCTGATGAAGCCACTTCGTCACTTTCGGGGATCCCTATAAGACCAATATTGGTTTTCTTTGAATTATCCCAGAGCTCTCTGAGAGAATGGTCTGTTTTTGCTTTTTATTTCTCTTCCTCTTTGAGGGTTTGGGAGTGTTCACAAGCTTTGTATTCAATGTCAGAAATCCTTTCTCCTGCTTGCTCCATTCTGTTACTGAGGGATTCTACTGTGTTTCTCAGATCTTTGAGGGATGCAACTTCTTGTCTCAATGTGTCAAAATCTTTGGTCATTTTTTCTTTGAATCCGTTGAATTCTTGAGATAACTTTTGGAATTCTAGTTCGATTTGCTATCCAGATCCTGAATTCAATTTCTGACATCTCAGCTATTTGTTTGTGCATGGGGTCTTGTGTTGCTTCTGCCCCATTGATCCTTGGAGGAGTTGATCTAGTCTGATTGTTCATGTTGCCAGAGTTTTTCTGTTGATTTCGTCTCATGATTGTTTTTCACCATTGCCTCTGGCCGTGCTCAGAGTTGGGGAGGTGTCTCTCCAAGATTAGACCCCAGCGGGATCACTCTATTGTTGCTGGATGTTGTTATAGGGAGTGACCCTGTGTAGTTCCTCTGGGGCTGCTCTAGCTAGGGAGTTTGGTTGTGCAAGCAGCTCTGGTGTCTGACACACCCAGATCCAACTACAGGGCTAGGGGTGGTGCACACGGTTCTGGGAGTGCCTGGCGCCCAGTGACTTTGGCACAGAGAGCCCAAGGCTCCAGCAGTCTCTGGCCAGGAGGAGGGCTCTGCCCAGAGGCAGGGCGGGCTCCAGAGAGCCCACAGCTACCAGAGTCCCTGGCCAGATGAAGAGGCTAGTGTGGAGGCTGGGAGGACACTGGAGGGAGGACACAGGGTTGCGTCGTTCCCGCAGTTCCTGGTCAGGGAATGCGGAGGCCTGGTGGGTGCAGCTCACTGGTTGGGGGTCACTGTACAGCTCGTATGGAGGTCTGGGCAGTGCCATGATTAGGAGTTTGGGGTTGCTATGAGCTGTTACGTCACAGCACTCTACCCAGGGCAACAGCCCAAGGCTCCAGTGTGCCAAAACCATCTCACTCTGCCCCTAAGGATTAAGGCTGTAAGGCTGCTCAGTCCCCGCCTTTAGGCTGCTCTGTCACTAGGTTGCTTTGTCCCGCCTGATCCTTACTCTGGGACCCTGAGGGTAGAGCTTGCCGGGGCAGTTCTTTCACAATGGCTTCCTGTGCCCAGCTCAGTGGCTCAGTCTGGGCCCCAGACAATGCCGAAAGTTCTCCACACTCCTGCTCAAGCTCACCCCAAGACAGTTCAACTGAGCGCCAAGTCCAAGAACACCAAAACAGTTTACAGGTAAGGCCCTTCCAGTTTGTAGTCTCACTGCTGCTTGTACTCACATTTGCCGGCGTGATTAGGTTGATCGAATACACGCAACCACTTGCCAATTCTCCACTGTTTTTGTCCTCCTCTTGTGTCCAGAAGTCTCTTGCTGGCTCCCTGTATCTTCAAAGGGATGAGTATAGGCAGATCCCACTGGCCAGAGATGCTTAGAGTCCTGTCTCCCCAGACTCGCTGTGCCCAGTTGCAGGGAAGCTGTTACTCGGCTGCCATCTTTAATTCTATCCTGATGTTAGTATTTTAAAGGGGATTGCATTGAATCTGTAGATTGCTTTGGGAAGTATAGACATTTTAACAATGTTGATTCTTCCCAGCCATGAGCATGGTATGTTGTTCCATTTGTTAATATCTTCTGCTATTTATTTTCTTAGGGTTTCATAGTTTTCTTCATAGAGGTCCTTCACCTCTTTTGTTATTCCTAGGTATTTCTTTTTTTTAAGATACTGTGAAGGAAATTGTGTCCTTGGTTAGCTTCTCATCTTGGCTGTTATTGGCATATACAAAGGCTACTGATTTGTGGACATTGATTTTAGAGACATTGCTGTATTTTTTGGTTACTTTCAGGAGTGTTGTTGTTTGAGTCTTTTGGGGTTCTCTAAGTATAAGATCATATCATCAGTAAAGAGCTGGAGTTTGGCCTCCTGTGCCCCCCTTTGAATGCCCTTTATTTCCTTCTCTTGCCCGGTTGCTTTGGTTAGAGCTTCTAACACTGTGTTGAGTAGTAGTGGGGATAGAGGGTAGCCTTGTCCGTTTACAGTTCTAAGTGGAAAAGCTTTCAGTTTTACTCTACCCAGTATGATATTAGCTGGGGTCTTGGTCTTAGTTTTTAAAGAAGAGAGACCCATCCCAAACTAGCCAGAATTCATAGACAAAGGGGATTGGAATATTAATGCCATAATTCTTTTTTTCTTTGAAATTCCAAGATTTTTTGTCGCAAACATGCTCTATTAAGACGATGGCCAGGGACTTTACTGAAACTTGGTTTTTTTCTTGTGGCTAGAGAGTACAGGGGACGGAAAGAGCGTAAATATCTGAGTGCTCACCATGTCAGGATATGGGGAGGGCACGTCCTACTTGCTCTCACTATAGCAGAGATGGGAGGTCAGACATGACCTTGGCCTACCAGCCTCCTCCCCCATTTTGGGTGCACCCCCGTGCCCACACTGTCCCCACAGATGGAATTGTTTCTTCACTTTGGCCTTTTACACTCCACTGTGTGCCTCAGAAGGGCAGGGCTAGGGTCCTGTTTGCCTTTTAATTCCCAGCTCCCAGCTCTGTGCTGTTGGATTCTTTCTCTTCCCACACTCTTGCTTTTCCTTCTGCTGCTGAGGCAGCTGTTTGTCCATTTTATCTGGAGACTCTTCCTTTTCCTCTTCACCATCAAATGTTAGAATTCCTGCAGGCTCTATCTAGGGTCCCCTTCTACTTTGTTCCTCGACTCTCTCAAAACCTTCTTATCTGCTCACATGTCGGCAGCAGCCCCTCCAGCCCGTCCCACCACCTGCCCGCAAGGCTCTCCAACTGTAGGGCAATGGGGCGGTGAGTCTGGGCTGCCATTCTCCTTCCCCAGTGGTGGTTGGTTTCCAGCAGCGGCCTGCTGCTGCTATGGCCTTCACTGTTCTTCCCCTGCTTTGACTCTGTAAGGGAAATGGGGGAGGCTGGGCTGGTACACGGGCTCCACGGAGAAGCCTTCTTAGGGTCCTTCCTTGTCTTCCTACTGGGCTCCTACATGCAGTGGAAAGCCCCTGCCTGAAACCCCAGGTATTCTTACCTGTGCTGGGTCTTTAGTCATTCATTGAAGAGCCCAGCTGAACCTTTTTGTTAGCTTTGGCAGAGCCCCATGTTGTCAATATTGGGGTTCTACTTCCCTCTGCAGTTGCCTTTCTCCACATTTCGGGTTAGTTGTTTTCCCTGTGATTTCAGCTCTCTGATCAGTCAGGGAAAGTTGGTTCATCCAGTCTTTTTCCCCGCCATTATAAAGGTGTGTGCATTGCTTTTTTCCAGCTCTCTACATCTTCCAGCTCTCTCCAACTGAAATCAGTTTACATCTTATATTTTCATTTAAATCTGCAATCACTTTGAGATTGTGTTGGCTATTAGTCATATTGTATACTGCTTTTGTTTTATGTTCAGAGGGTTATCTGCCTTTGTTCTGAAGGAAGAAGGTTACTGATGCATTGGACAAGCTGCCCATTGTTATATTTAGTCTGTGCCACCTACCAGGCTTCTGACTCACAAACAGTAATTTCACAACATGATGGTTTAGCCGAGGGAAAGGTCAGCCTGCTCCTGCTTCCTGGGGGCTCTGAGGACTACAGCTCTGAGTGTCAGGCTTTCTTTGATACAGAAAGTTTTACAACCCCCTTAAGCTGAATTCTTGCTCCAGACATCTGTCTAATAACCTGTGAAGTGCACTTATCCCTAGCCATCACTTGCCCTGCAGGTAGGAAGGTTGAGCTGGTTCTTTAATTTAAATCAGAGCTGTAAAATAACTTCCTAAATCACCAAGATGGAATGAAAATCCAGGTGTTTGTCATTCCTCAGCAACAGGTGACCCTGCTGCCGGCCCGGAGGTGAAGTCTTCCCGACCATTGGTCTCACTCTTCTCATTATTGGCTTTTCCAACAAAGCTGGTAATGACTCACCATGAAAGAAATTAGGTAGGTGTTCACTAGAGGGGATTTAAGAGTATTTTTGTCCAAAGAGGAAAGGGATGATTTCTATGGATCACTGCAGGGTGGCTTACTGTTAGCTTGGGTTGTTGATCACATCTAGGGTTGCCAATTTTGTTTTCTGAGCCTTCCCACCTCTTCTTTCCACATCTGCGTCACTGTTCTGATTCCGGTCCTGCCATTTCTCACCATTACTACTTTTCTAGTCTTTTGATTGGTCTCTCAGCTGTTAATTGAGCCCCTTTCCACTGTTTTTGTCATCACAGTCAGATTTCTAAAGTGGGATCTGATTTTGTTCCTCTTTGGTTGCACAACTTCCACCGCTCCGGGACAACGTCTCTCCTGGGGCCCGTGTGGTCTTGCCCCCTTGCTGCTATTTAGCTCATGGCTCGCCCTTCTCCCTTGTTTGCCTTGTGTTCAGAAAGCCTGGATTACTCCCACTTTACTGACTGGCAGGCCCATACGTTTGCTGCCTGCAAGTATGGGTTGCAGTGGTTCACTTCTCTGCACTTAGGAATCTCTTGGGGATCTTACAAAACCCCACATCTAGCCATTGTGATTTAATTACCATTAGGGTTTTTTAAAGCTCACTGCCAAATTGCTCTAAAGTGCAGCAGAGTTTGGGAGTCTGTCTTCCTTCTGCTTGTGTTCTCCCTCACTCTGCACCCCCGGGGCGTTGCTCCCAGTGGGCGCTGGGGCCTCTGTCCAGGTTCCTGGCGCTGCTCTTCTCTCTCCCTGCACCGATGAGTTTAGAAACAGTGTGGGTGGAGGGTGGGTGATCTTTCAGGAGCTTTTTGGATGTTCTTTGTCCTTTCATTTTCCCTATTAATTTTAGAATCAATTTGTCATGTTTCTCAAAGTAGTCTGTTAGAATATTGATTGGGCTTGCACTGAATCTGCAGATTAATTTGGGAAAAAAGTGACATTTTTATGATACTTAGGCTTCCTATCGGTGACTATTATATGTCTCTTTATTTGTCTTTAACATCTTTCAATTACATTTTATAATTTTCTCTGTAAAAGTCTTATAGTATTTTATGAGATTTAGTCCCAAATACATTATTTTTGTTGTGTTGCAAATGGTATTTGAAGTCTTTTTAATGGAACTATAACTTACATACAATAATTAGCACAAATGTTAAGTTTGCAGCTTGATGAACTTTAATTTTTATTTGCATGTTAATCTGTGTAACCACTCAGATCACTATACGAATAATTCCCAGCACCCTGGTTTCCTTGAGTCCTGTGCCAGGCAGTAGCTCCCTGTAAAGATTGCTGTGACTTCTCTCTTCATTGGGCAGTTTTGCTGCTTTTTATATTTCATGTAGAAATAATAAGTCCAAGACACATTCTTGTGTGTTGTTTTCTTTTTTCTTCTTCGGCTTAAAGTGACACATGTGTTCCTTTGCATTTCTTGAGATTAGAAGTCCAGGACCTGTGAGTGTCTGGGTCTTCCATTCAGCATTGTATCTGAGATCTGTGAATATTATTATTTGCCTCATTTGTTTGTTTTTATCACTGGACGATACTCTGTTGTGTGTAAGGACTACAGTCTATCAGTTCTGCTTGCGTTGAACATTTGGGCTGTTTGCACCTTTTGGCTGTTAGAGTGATGCTGCTGTAAACACTCTTATATGGGTATTTGGTGGACACAGCCCACGTTTTTGCTGGTTTTAATGGATCCATAGCCAAACAGACTTTCAAAGTTGTTATTTTGTCTTCCACATACACGGGCACACGTGTGAGTTCCTCCTGGCTCCAGCTTCTCGCCGGACCTCAGTGCCACAGCTATCCTGGCCCAGGTACAGCAGTGTCTCCCTGTAGTTTAAATTTCTTTTTCCCAGTTAACCAAAGATGTTGCACACCTCTCATGTGCTTATTATTTGGATATTTACTTTTGTGAGGTGTCTGATAAAATATTAATAGTTTCCCATTTTTTTCCATGGGCTTTTTATCTTCTAAGTGATTGACAGGAGTATGCAGCATATTTTGGACAGTGTCCCATCGTCACTCATGAATATTCCAGGCATCTTCTTACAGTCCACACCTGGGCTTTCTACTCTCTTAATCTCCTTTGATGAGTGGAATTTCTTAACTTTATCATCATTCACTTCCTTTTGATTAGCATCAATTTTTTTTTTAGGAACTCTTTACTTCTTCTTCTTTTTTTTGAGATAGTCCCACTATGTCGCCTTCATGGTACAGTGTCGTGGCATCACAGCTCACAGCATCCTCCAACTCCTGGGTTCAAGTGATCCTCTTGCCTCAGCCTCCTGAGTAGCTGGGACTACAGGTGCCTGCCACAATGCCTGGCTATTTTTTGTTGCAATTGTCATTATTGTTTTAGCAGGCCCAGCCAGGTTCGAACCCGCCAGCCCCAGTGTATGTGGCTGGCGCCATAACCACTGTGCTATGGGCATTGAGCCGGAACTCTTCACTTCTTAAATCAAGGTCGTGGAAGTATTATTAATATCTTATGTTTTCTTCTGGAAACTTTATTATTTTAGTTTTCATATTTAGGCCTGTGAGCTGTCCTGAATTAAATATTGTGTGTAGTATTGTGTGGGATATATGAGATGAATAGGGAGCAGGCATTCTAGAATGTTTGAAATTGTGCCTTACAGTTTTAAGTTATAGAAATAACTAATTTTAATATTTTGCTCTAATGAGTTAACAGGAATTGTACAATTTCCTTCCTTTTTCTGGGTTTTTATAAATGAGTATATGATTTAGCAAAATAACAATCGTAGTTCCTTTTCTTCCTCTCTCGCTCACAAGCGTTTGTTGAATGTCTGGTTTATTCTGTGCGCTGTACTGCTCTTGGGACTGTCCTGGGGAGTGAGACACGGCCTGCCCTTATAGAGCTCACGTTAGTGCAGTGCTGTCTAACAGGACTCTCCCTGGCTGACCTGGCCCGTCTAGTGCTGTTCACCGAGGTGGCCACTAGGTACATGTGGCTTTGGTCACTTGAGTCATGGATGGTAGATCTGAAGGACTGATTATTAATTTTATTTGATTTAGTCACTTTACATACCCACGTTTCTCTACTGGCCACTGTATTAAACAGCATATGTCCATGGGGGGGGGAGAGAAGCAATTTCACGAGTAAATGAAGTGCAGCTACTTCGCTAAGTGCTGGGTTGGGAAGTATAGATGGGTGTGTGAGTGTAGATGTGCAGTCAGAGCTGGCCTGATTTCAAAGGCTCGGGAAGGCTTTTCTATGGAAATAGTGATGGAGGAGGTAAGATTTACCCAAAGAGCTGCACTTAAATAGAGGAAAATGGTGGGGTGGGAGAGTAGTTTTTATGCCTGTATAAAAGCTCTGTGGCAGAAAAGGGCAAAGCAAATCCCAAGAACTTAATGTTATTGAAAAGTGTGTGTATGTGAAAGAGGGAGCTGGGGAGAGAAGGGAAGCTCTTATGAAGATGGTCCCTGAGAGGCTTAGGCCACAGGGTTAGAACTAGGTTATGGGGAAGAAAGGTTTTATGGGCTGATAGGTGAGCCTTTGCTTTTGAGAAATTTTTATTTATTTAGAGACAGAGTCTCACTTTATCACCATCAGTAGAGTGCTATGGCGTCACAACTCACAGCAACCTCCAACTCCTGGGCTTAGCTGATTCTCCTGCCTCAGCCTCCTGAGTAGCTAGGACTACACGTGCCCGCCACAACGTCCAGCTATTTTTTTGTTGCAGTTCGGCTGGGACTGGGTTTGAACCCGCCACCCTTGGTATATGGGGCCTGCATCCTACTCACTGAGCCATAGGCGCCGTCCTTGAGAACTTTTAAAATCAATGCCCACCTTGTGATTTCTTTGATTTGGCTGACTGATGAAGAAATGATGACCTGCACTATCTTTTAGGGATGTGCAGTGCTTTGGGACCCATGTGAAGACTGCACAAAACATTCAGATTATACTTTGGATTTCTAGTTTCTCAAAGAAGAATAAGCACATGTCATTATTTGGCTTGAGACACCGTCATCCTCCCTTTATTATCTTATGAAAAAAGCATTCTCCTTTAATTTTAAACTAACATTACTTTGGTTTTCTTTCTCTGATATTTTTACCTAAAATAGCAGGTTAACGTGGCTTTCTTTGGAGAATTGATGTTCATTTACTTGTGTATTTTAGAAATGAAGTAAAACCTGTAAACAAGATGTAAAAGATTTAACGCCTGAAGTGGGTCCTTAGCAACACCGTGTGTCTCTGCTCAGGCCAGAGGGGCAGGATGGGGCGGCCCCCCGAGCTCTGACCCCTGTCCTGTACTCCTTTTAGCAGATTGCTTCTGAAGAAGGGCAGAGAACACAGCAGGGTTTGAACCCAGACCCACAGCAGGGGAAGGCCTGGGCGAGGGTGGCCTTGGTGCTGCGGACAGCACTGCAGTTGCTTACAGGAGAAGAAGGATGGAGGTTATGATGTTATCTGCCTTTGGTTTGGCCAGTTCTAGTGACAAGAGACTCACTACTCTTCTGAGTTGTCCATTCTGACATTCTTATACTGAAATGATTTACTAGTAGTTCCTCCAAGTAATCCCTGGATTTGAAAGCCTTGCAATAACCTGCTTTTCTTTCTTTTTGCTGGAAGATTTGTCATTTACCTGTTCATTCATGATATCATTTATTCACAAAGTCATTCATTTATCCCCTTCTGATTAGGTGCTTTTCAAACAGGTGTGCAGGTCACTACATACAAAACTTCAGGGAGCACCTCTGTGTCACTGTCTCTGTGCACGATATGGCAGGGAGGAGGACACTGGCCACTTGTGTGTCACGCAACACCTGAGCCTATGAGATATTTCTCATCACATGGTCACTAGGAAATGATATTAGATCACTCATTCGGCCAGAAAACGTGTCTTCAATACTTTGAAGATGAATTATCACTGTCCATTGGCCTCCATTGCGGCTAGGTTAGCTGCTGGTTTAATTGTTATTTGTTTGGATGTAATCTTTTCCCCTTATCTTTGTTTTCCTCTGAGGTATGTTTATATCCTAAGAAAATTGTGCTACTCCTTTACTTTTAAACAACTTTGTTGAGATAAAATTCACATATCATAAGTTCAGTGATTTTTTTGTGTATTCAGAGTTGTGCAGTTGTCACCAAAATCTAAGTTTAGAACAAGTTGGGAAGCGCCCAACACATTTCACGTGTTCATCTGGTAGTTATGAAGCCTCCACTTACAGTGAGGGCAGAAGACCTCAAGCCTGGTCCTGTTGCAGGGAGAGCGAGACCAGTCTCAAGGTGAGGCTGCCATGGAAGGTGAGGCCTGCTGCCATCCGATAGCATGTGAAGGCTATTGCTTCTGTGTGATTATTTTTTTTTCTTTTTAAAGTATATTCCAAAGTTTCTGAATGAATGAACATGCTGCTTTCTCTATGGAAATTAAGGATGAATATTGGCTAATTGCTTAGCCAACTGCTTCTACTGCTTTGGTTTTCTTGAGGATATTTTATGATAACCAGATGGGCTTTTTTGGCACCTATAGATTTTATGAATAAATGAAAACATGTCTCAAAAATATGCTCTACCTGGAACAGCAAACGTGGACAAACTTCTACTGAGAGATTGTTGCATCTTTTTGACTTTGCTAATATATTTCATTCTAGTTACATTGCACTATAGTATCTCTTTTGAAAGTGTGCCAAAATGGACACACTAGCTCAGTAGACCCCACCCCCGGGATGGCTGTTTACACCATTGGGAGAGTTGGTTCAGTAGGTTCAGTGGAATGCAGGGGTGTGCTGCAGAGCCGCCCGAGATGGTGAGCTTAGTGTTAAGGCAGAACTGGGTTATTGGGCCCAGTTTTGCTAGGTATTGGCAATCCCCACTGTCCTGACTTCTTGTACTGGTTGTGTTTCTGATGGACAGCGTAGTATTGAACAAGTTATGTATTGTCTTTGAAACTCAGCCTCCTCATCTATAGAATTGACCAGGTGATGCTTACTGGGCAGAGGGAGGAGTCGGCCAAAGGGCATGCACTAAGAGCCCACTGCCAAGCCAAGGATGTGGCATTCACCCAGCAGTTCTTACCAGTAGAGCCGTTTTTACTGTGACTGTGTTTTTTCTTTCCACTGTACAAATCCTGCTTTCAGCTGTCATTTTTCCCAATTGTCATCACAGTTGTGATATTGCTGAATTCAAGACAGAAGTATTATTTCAGCATACAAAATTATATTTCTGAATTGCCCACAGAAATGCTCTTAATAGAAAAATTGAGCACTATAAATGGTAACTATGAAATTCTCTCTAAAAGCTCAGTTTTATTCATGATCATCTACCAGAATCACATCATTCTTAAATACCCTCTGTCCTGATAAATCCAGTAGACTTTTTGGCCTTTCTACTTAGTTGCCTTCATCTGTTTGTAACTTTTTTGTCTTGTCTTCCTATTAGGTGTCATCTCAATCTGGTCTCTGTTCTGTTTGTGATAGCCTGTGTTGGCAGAAAAAAATTGGCCAAATGATTGAACATAATTTTCTCCCCTCATGCTCTTCCAGCTGGAAAGAGAACCTTCATGGCCCTTCCTGAGGATTTGCTTCCCTGCTTGGGACATCCTATTCCACTGCCTCTCTCATTGTCCTTCTGCAGCTGCCCCCTTCTTCTCTCCAGCTCTCTTCTTGTATCTGACTAAGGCTTAGTTTTAGTTTTCCAGATGCTGGCTTCTGCCTCCTGCCTATGCTGTGATATTCTGCCCCCATTTATAATTTATATGCTATTTGTCTTTTCCATTTTCAGTTGGATTAGAGAACAGATTTCTTTAGTCTATAAAGAATCCATAGAGTGGTTTTCTTAGCATTTTTTCTGATATCGAAGATTACAAGTTTATGAGGTCTGTGTCCAAAAATGGAGGCAAATTTCAGATATAATTTTTTGCCCCCTCCTTTTTAAATGCCCATATTCTAGAGGCTGCCATTTCCAGGATGTTGCAAATTTGTATTTTTCCAAGGCATTTTTATACCTCTTATTTCATAGAGTTCCTTGAGTTGGTTCCCATTTCAGAGCAATGACAAGGGGGGTTAACAGACAGATGTGAGTCTCTGGAGTCTCCGAGTGTGCTGGGAGGGATGGCTGCAGGAAAGCCTCATAGCTGCATCTTCCTAGAATATGATTTAGAGCAGGCGTCCTCAAACTTTTTAAACAGGGGGCCAATTCACTGTCCCTCAGACCATTGGAGGGCCGGACTATAGATTAAAAACAAAAAATTGTGAATAAATTCCTATGCACACTGCACATATCTTATTTTGAAGTAAAAAACAAAACGGGAACAAATACAATTCACACTGCTTCATGTGGCTCGCAGGCCGCAGTTTGAGGATGCCTGATTTAGAGGAACACATACCTGACTCTTTTTTCTCCTCAAATCTTTAATTGAAATCTCACAGATGGACTGTGTATGACCCTTTTGTGTCTTCTGATTATTTTCTGTTGGTGGGATGTTTCCGTCTTGGAACCCCATGGGATGGAGAAGGAGTGCTCTGCAGAGAGGCGGGGCGTGCCAGGCAGCAAAGCTGCACAGATGCTCCACGCCTCTCTGCACTATGGCCAATGCCTCTGGCCCTCTCCAGAAATGAAAAATTTAGCATTGTTATAAGTATAAAACAGGATTGGTATTTCCAAGCTAAAAAAGAATCTCAGTCCTTAGGCAGGTAATAGCATTTGTGTAGTTTGCTGATGGTGGGAGCCTTCCTAAGGGAAGAGCTGACCCAGCTGTTTCCCAGGCGGGTGGCCGGGGCAGGGGGTGGCAGGGAGATGGCATTGTCCTTTTGGGCACCGGGCCTTAGTGCCCAAATAATTTCTGGAGTAGGATGCTAAAAAATGTGGAGTTTACGTTTTACAAATGTCTTTGTTCATAATTCTAGTTCCCCTTGACAGCAGGCATTATGGTGCAGTAGACAGGTTTTGTACATTGTGTCCATGGTGCTAGGAGAATGAGAAAAAAGAAAATTAACTTATTTAAACTTAACAGCTTTTGACTGAATCTTTGCAAATGAGAGACACCTGATAAAATTTTAAGTTAACTAGTATTTGGTGATTGACTGTGACTTTGGGGTGATGGAATTTTTGTTGAGAGAGAGTGTGTGTGTGTGTGTGTGTGTGTGTGTATATATAACTGTTGTGGGTGAACCAAATGTTAAATTTGACCCTGTAATTTATTAATTCAATTAGTTAGTATTTACTGGAGAGGGCTAACAATTCGCTAGATGCTGTGTCAGCCATTGTGAGGGCTACAATTATGAATTTGACAAGAATTCAGTTTTTGAGGAGTATGCAGTTGTATAAGCCGCTGCAGTAGTAATAATGGCAGTTTCTGTTGAATGCTTGCTGAGTACCAGGCATTGTGATAAAAACTTCATATGCAGTCATTCTTTTATTCTTCAAGATAATCCTACAGTTTATGTGTTCTAATTATTCTCATTTTAGGCATAAGGAAATTAAAGCTCATAGAGGTTATGTAACCTGGTAAAGGTCAGCCAAAGGGTAGGGGCCAAGATTCAGACCTACCGTGCCTGGCTGCTTGCCAGCCTATGGGCTGTCACACCTGAGCACGGGGCTGGAGACAGAGAATTTGCTGTATTTCAGAAGGTGCATTTGCTTTCAGTTGGGGACCTGGAGAGGGATTATGGGACAGGCAGCATTTGAAGCATGGCAGAGATTTTGGGGATCTGAGGATATGCAGGAGGGTGGTCAGAAGGAAGAGAATTAACAACATGTAAAGGTGAAAGAATATGGGGCAGAGCCAGGAGTGACCAGCAATGTGTTTTGGTAGAAAAAATACCTAATGCAGCTTTAGGGATTGGCATGATTCAGAAGTGTGCCCCATCCTTGGGAGAGCTGCCTTCTTTCCAGGCTGTCCTTCACTCTGTGTGTCATCCTTTGCGGTCCTAATAAAGCGTTGGACTTCACTCTCCCCTCTCTGTTGGGGGCGGGAGCGCTGAATGCCAGGTCCTGGTGGTGGTGGTGTTGTTTTACACCTAGTCCTTGGAATATGTCAAAAGCTCTGCCCAGATTCTCTGCCTCTCGGTCAAATCTCCTGGGATCTGCAGGCATCACTAGGGGGAAATTTCATATCAGGCTCATGTCTCTATTTTCCTCTGCTAGCTCATAGCCCTCTTGTTCTTGTTAGGGCTCTAATGCCTGAGTGGATTGTCAGACTCCTTGTCCATGCTTTCCAATTGTTCTCACTGGCTGAACTTGTCTCCTTTGCCTTGTCATCAGGAGCAGAATCTTCTGTTGTGCAGCTTTGTGCCTCTTTAGCTTAAGCTGCTCTGGGGGCATTGGATGTGCCTCTGTGGCCCACGCTCGACACTTTGGAAGTGTGGAAAAAAGCTTGCCCTTAAAGGCTTAATCACAATCTTCATAGATGTCGTCCATAGGCATTGCTAATAGAAACAGATCAATTTGTAATTTTTTTTACTGTAGATGCTCAGGGTCTGATTGAACATAACGTAAAATAAACATTTCTTAATAAGACTATTTTATATACTATTATAGACTATTTTCTTATTTAAGATAATTTAGCATTTGAAGATTTCAAGTCTCTAAAAGAATTTAATTCTTCTTTACGTCAGTGGACTATTTCTTGACATCCTGAAAATTGAATTACTTAATGGAAAATACCTTAGCAAATGATGTTTAAGAAAATTATGAATTATTTCTATTACGCTTGATTAATTATAAGTTCTTGCAAAGAGATATTAGACATAAGGCCTTGGGTCTAAGTGACTGGGAATTTAGAAATATTTGCTTTGTATTAATTAAAAATAAGCACTCTTTATCTTATCACAAGAAACTTTACTTTTTTAGTAAGAAATTACCTACATTGTTTGAGATGTGCAACCATTTATGTTTTCTTTCCCAACAACTATGCATAGTGAAAAGGATAGTAGGCTTGGAATAAAAATTACTGAGTGTCTAAGTTTCAGATCTGCCACCTGTCCTTCCTTCCTTCCTTCCTTCCTTCCTTCCTTCCTTCCTTCCTTCCTTCCTTCCTTCCTTCCTTCCTTCCTTCCATCCATCCATCCAAGTTTACCAGATGTCCATTTATGTGTGGTACTGTGTCTAGGATTATTTACTACTAATGTGACTTTGTGGAGGTTATTCATTGCTCTTTAAAACAGGGCAAGTCTGTAAACTATACAGTACCATAGGATATAAGCTGGCATCTTGCCAATCTCATTTTCTACCATTTGCTCTTTCATCTCTGCTGTTTCCACCAAAATTAGTATTAACTCTCAGCACTTGCACAGATTGCCTTTGGTGGTTAGTTCTCTTGGCCTGCTTTACACTGGAAGTCTCTCATGCTTCACACACTCGTAGATTTGCTTCTCCTACATGCCAGCTGCTTTGTGTTAGGAAACTTAAACTACTGGAAAATAAATTAGGGGTAAATCTCTTTATGTTCTTGAAAGATAATAAAACTATAATCAACTCACTAAATCAGCTGGGGTCTTCTCTTCAGTTAATAGGAAGGTATTAGAGAGGGAATGAGGGCCAGAGCAGGTGGTGGCCTTGGAGACCTGTGCAGAATTTGGCATTTCCTCTTGAGTACACTGGGCACTGTGGGACAGGCATGATGTGATTTACACTTCAGTAGGCTCCCTGTGCCCGCTGTGTGGACAGTAGACAGTAGAGGAGTGATGGTGACGTGGAAGCGCGGCCAGTATGGAAAAGGCCGTGATTCGGACCAGGGTGCTGAGGGAGGGCAGGATTGAGTGTGGGGTGTGAGACAGAAGGGACTGACCGATCAGTCAACAGTGAACATTAGCAACTAAGACCAGATGGCAATGAGTGCTCTGGAGGTGGAAATAGGGTCTTATGGCAAAGATGGTGGCAGCTAGAAATTGGCAGAGGAGGTGACATTTTGACTAAGATAAAGTGGTATGGTGGAGCTGGCCACAAAGTCAAGGGAGAAGCATCCCAGCCCAAGGGAGCAGCTTGTGCAGAGGCCCAAGGGGAGGGACGGGCCTGGCATGGTCTGAACTCAGAAGGACTGTGGGGACCTGAGGGCTGTCAACTGCAGGTGGAAAGGAGCTGTTCTTTTATAGGATGGTCCATTCTCTACTTTTTAGGCATAGCAGGCATGAATGTATGCTCATGGAAGATTCGTAGGCAGTTGTCATTAATACAAGATAGTTTAGCGAGGACAGAGACTTGAATGCTCTTCCAGTGACTTTTATTTTTTCAGAGGCGGGATCTTGCTTTATTGCCCACTTTGATCTTGAACTCCTGGGCTCAAACCATCCTCCTGTCTCAGGCTCCAGCAATTATTGTCCTTGAATAAGACCCCCTATGTTAAAAAAAACAAAACAAAACAAAATCAAGCTGACTTACAATTCTCCTCCTTTTTTAGATGGAATCAGTGTGAGCAGCTTTCCTCTGTCCAGTCCTTTCCGACAGGTCGTTCGGCCCCGCGTGGAGAGCAAGCCTGTGAACCCGCCTGAGAGCAGCCGCGCTGGCGACTGCAGCCACGTGAAGGTGAGTCTGTTCTGCAGAAGGCAAGTCTCCCGAGTGCCCTGGGTGGTTTCTGCAAAGCCTTATCTGAAACGGAGTTTTGAGTTTTTTAAGAAGAGAAAGGAAGTGTGTATTTGAAAGCTGCTTTCTTAGTCTTTGTCGTTCTTGTGCAGTGTTTTGGAAATAGTTCCAGCAATGCTTGAGCATATTGTGTTGTGGTGTTGCAAACTCTTCTTCCTTGAGACATTGAGATTTTGTGGGCTGACTCAGAGAGTACCATTAAAGTAGAGTATTTCCTGCCTTGTCTTGATGCTGTGTTTGGCGGGAGGACTGAACTGAAGGTCTTGAGAGCTAAGGCTGGGCCGCAGGCAGCACAGTCATGTTGGGGTGAGTGTGTTTAGGGGCCAGCCTGGGGAATGCTGTTTATAATCCTCATGCCAAAATCCGAGAGGGGCATCGGCTGGTTAGCATCTTAAGAATGTCTTAGCCAAGATGCTTGTGGGTCAGGGTACAGCAGACTTTGAGGATTGGGGCTGCTTTGACTACACCAGGATGAAGGGCCAGCAGGCTGGGTGTGGAGGGCCAGGAGGCCTACTGGCCTCCTGATGGCCAGCAGGCTGGGTGTGGACGCAGACTCTCAGCAGCAGCAAAGGCACAGAGGAGCCAACAGCAGGGGAAGCTGCTGGGGTCGAGGCTGGGCCAGGGAGGCCGGGGAGGAGGCTGGAGGGCCCTCCCAGAAGGCCGGCCTTCCCCCACCCCCAGCCTTCCTATACCCTCAGCCTCACCACCCTCCGACGTCGTGTTCACATACTCAGCATCGTAACTTTGCCACCAAGCTCAGTGCCTGGCCCGCATCCACCATAGAGAGCAGCCCTCAGGCTTCTCTCTTACCTGGCAACACATACCGTCTCCCTTGGTTTTATTGAGACCAAGCATATTTTCATGAATAAGTGCTCCCCAATTGTGGGATGCCTTTGCTCAGTTCAGAACATCTGTAAATAATCGTCTTGATGACTTTGCACATTTTTATCTTTGCCATCTGGGCAGGGGTTTAGCAACACTTAGTCTCACTAAGCCATTCTGGAAATGCCACCCTGCCTGTACCCACATGCTTTCTGATTATTTTCAAAGCTAAGGAGGAATGAAAAATACTTATTTGGAAAGCTGTAGCTTTGAGCCCATTAATATCTCAAGTGTTTATTTCCTAAAAGTTGACAGAGTAACAGGAAGGCTTAAGTTTCATAGTACCTTCCTGCAGCTCTGCTGTGTCTGGTGAGGAGCAGGTGCGCATCTATGTGGATGCCCTTGCTGTCTGAGCACTTGGATTCCTTACAGCTTTCTCTATTACTTTGAATACAATTGCTTATTCAATGTGTGATTCCTTTTATTGTTTATTTCCCCTTATTATAGTAGGGATTACCTGCTATGGCACCCTAATGAAATTTGGGGGCCAGGGTGCTTACGCTTATTTACAAACTGTTTTGATGCAAAAGTCAGGCGGTGTATCTATTTGTGTTACGTCATGAATTCAGATACAGGTTTGTGGACCCTTTCATGGGAAAGGAGCCCAACCAGTCTCCACTTTTTCTTTCTACTCTCCAATCCTGTCAGAGGCTGTCCACTGCCCCCGACGCCTCCTCCCACCCACAGACCCCGCTGCCCGAGGTTCACCTTCCTCCTTGTGCTGCTCTGAGTCTTCCCCTCACCTTTCCTCGTGCTCTTCCACATCTCTTCCCAGGTGGAGGCCAGAGATGAGGTTTTCTCCCCCATTCCCCGCTTGTCCCTTCATCCGTTTTGCCCTGATGCAGTGGGGCCTGGCGAGCAGCCCTGCCTTCCACAGCTGTGCTCCTGTGCCCTGTGGCCTTGGTCACGCGTCTGGGACATTGGGTGCTCCTTTGGACAGGGTCCCTACCTTAGCATTGCGCCTCTTTGCTGAGGCTGGGCTCAGGCCTTCTTATGAGCCACCCTCACTGTGCTTATTTAAAGCACAACATAGATTGTTTTCCATTCATGGGTCAACCGTGATGCTTGGCCCTGGAGGTGGGACAGAGTGATTAAATTCAGGAGCCTACTTTTTAAGTCTCATGTCTCATGGTGGTGGTGGGGGTGCTGCCAAACATGTCAGCAACTGAAATGTGGATAGTACCCTGCTACCACTCAGTGTTGTTTATTAAGTACCTACTATGCCTGAGTAGTGTGCCAGATGATGGGCGTGCAGGGGTGTATCAGACAGCACTTCCCCTTCAGGGAATCTGGAGCTGGTGGGCAAGACAGAAAGAAAGAAAACAAGAAAAAGCAGTTAGAATACTGGTAATGCTCATTGCGATGGCCACACAGAGGAAGTCAAGGAAGGCCTGTCAGAGGAAGTGGCACTTGAATATTGAAGGAAGAACGAATTGGAGTGGCCAGCAACCCAGGGTGGAGAGGTATTCCTGACGTTGGAAATGGCATGTGCAGAGGTATGGAGGTCTGCGCGTGTATCACCTTCTGCTACATGTGTGGTGCCCTGGAGAGCAGGAACATGGGGCAGGGCTGGAGGGAAGCTGTGGTCAGGCTGTGAAGGGCTTCCGAGGCGTGCTGAGTTTGTCGGTTCCGTCATCTGGTAGTCATTCACACTTCTTTTGGGAGTATCTAACACATTTTAGGTACTTTGTCAGATGACGAGAGGATTTCTCTTTCTCCCACAGGATAAACTCTTACAGCTGAGGGTAAAATTTCAAAATTCAGGAAATGGTATTCACACTTGGTTGAGTAATGGTGCATGTGGCGTGAATTTTGTTTTCTTTAACTGGATGTTGCAAGAGTGAATGTGGTGTTTATAAGTGTGTATGGATATGGATGAATGCTCACTGATGTATTTAAATGTATTTATTTAAACATAGTTACCGTTTACCGAGTAAGTCCTTCTAGAGCAGCGGTTCTCAACCTTTGTAATGCCGTGGCCATTTAATACAGTTCCTGTGGGTTGCGACCCACAGTTGAGAACCGCTGTTCTGGAGTATCACGGCGGCTGTTTGAGTAGTAGGTGTTCTCTGCCAATGAGAAAACCAAGGCTCCGTCAGGTCATGTGACTCTGTCTGAGTCACACATTTTGGTTTCTGCCCACTGCACTATGCCGCCTTCTTCTCTTACGACATCTTCCTCCTGAATTTTACTTGTGCGTTGGGGTCCCAGAGCCTCTGTGTTCTGCGCTCAAGCCCTTTGTACTTTGGCTTGGAAGATTGTCCCGTTCATTGGTTCTCTCTGTTGCAGAACTCCCATCCCACCCTGAACCACACTGAGATTCCTGCAGTTTCTATTGAGCATCCTGGGCACCTGCCTCCACTGGTCTCTTCTTAGGAAAGTGAGGATGGAAGAATTAACATTATAGATTGTACGTGAAGGGCCAGGAGCTGAGCTCAGTTTGTGACATTCTAAGTTACTCAATCCTTGCAAGGGCCCTATGAGGTGAGTGAGGACACTGGAGTTTAGGGAAGACCTGCCTAAGCTCATGGATTTGGTGGGTGGTGGAGAAAGGGCAAGGGTCCACATCCTTTCTACTATCCATCATCCTGGGGTTCCGCTCTTAGGTAGGACAGGATCTGACACAGAAGGTCTGAGAAGGGCATTCCTGCTTACAGACATGGCACCATCAAAGGCCGCCAGGGTGGGGTGTTGGAAGCCATCACGGGTAAAAGGGAGCAGTTCAGTTTGTCTGAGATCCAGTGGTGGTGAAAGTGGTGGTAATTTCAAACCTGTTGTTAAGATTTGTCTTCTGTGGTAGTAGGGCTTCTTTGAGGAGCGGGCAGGACCTGTGTAAGTGAAACAGCTGGTGGGACTGTCTGTGGGGACATCTCGCCCTGGGGGCATCTGGCACCATGAGCTTGTTACAGAGCCCTTCTCCCTAAAGCAGGAATGATATGATTTAATTGGAATTGTGCTAAACCTGTAAAATTATCACCGAGGAATGGCGTAGTCATGGAAACAAGTAACTCAGTGAAAGCGGCTTCTAGGGAGTACCAAGAAGTGGGAAAAGATAACATGTGTTCCCTCAGATCTTTCGAAAAGATACTTGCCCCTGTCCAGCCAGCGGTGACAGTGTCTATCCATGTTCATGGCTGTTCTTCCTGCATACCTGGGAAGAATCTGCTAGGACTGAAAATGGAGATTATGTGAAGTGGATGCATATTAGAAGTACCATATATACTCGAGTATAAGCCAAGTTTTCTTTGGCACAAAATCTGTAAAATGGAACAATAATGCTTCCTTTGTAGAGTTGTCGTGAGGCTTAAATAATAAAGGAGCCTAATAGGGGAAAGAAGTAAAGCTGCTTCTAATTAAGAAATAGTCATTACCTGGAACTTCGTTCTTTGTAAAGAGAAAAATGGGATTTGGTCATTGAGCCCTGGTCAGTCTCTGACCTGCAGATTGTTAACAGCAAGAGCAGCTCTGGAATAAGCAGGGTCATGGGGTCACCCAGGTGACTTGGAGCCTGGCCTTTGCCCAGATCAGCTGTATTCTGGAGACCATACCTAGTGCTACTTAGCCCTGCTGTCCTCAACTGCAAAGGGAGACTAGTGTCTACTTTCTACATGGCAAGGGCTTCTGAGAGGTGCCAAAGCTCCAGGGTGCTATGTCCTGGGCTTGGCGCTGCAGAAATACCCAGGCAATAGGAAGCTTTTCACCTGAGTTAGGTTGCTCTGTCTCACAAACTGCTACCCATAGCTTTGCCTATCAGAAGCATCCAACTCATAACCCCAGAGCTGGACTATGTGGAGATTTGGGAACCAGCTGAGCCCTGGAGCATAAAGCATTTTGAGAGGCTGGAGTGACTGCAGAACAGTCAGAGAGCCAACTCTAGCAAAGACTGCTGCAGCTATTTACCATAGTGTGTTCTCTGGCTGCCAGGTAGGTTTCATTCTCTCCTCCATCTACAATATTGCCCTGTAAACACTTCACACCTGCTTATAGCTTGCTGGAAAGCGATTTTGAAATCCTAACAAAACCAGAGTTTGCCAGGTGGCAGGGGCCAGGCCCTCCTGTAGGCTCTGTGCACTTTTGGCTTTGGAGAGCTTATTGGTACTTGGTCACCCTTAACAACATCTTGCCTTTTAAAATTTTAGCAGGTAGGTATAATAGCTATAGTTTCATTTATCAGCACCTCCCAGGGAGCCTGGGATTGTGCTTCAACTTTAAGAAATTAGGAAAGAAATGTGCAAATTAACCCAAAGAAAGTAGAAAAGGAAATAATAAAGAACAGAGCAGAAATCAGTGAAATAGGAAACAAAAAAACTAACATAGATAAGGCAAACAAAAGCTTCCTGCCGGGTTTAACAGGGAAAAGACACAAATTACTAATAGGAATGAGTGAGCTGGAATCACATGGATATTATAGATATTAAAGGATAACAGGATACGTTATGAATAACTTTAAGGTAATAAATGTGAAAACTAAGATGAAATGACAAATTCCCTGAAAGATATACTAAAGCTTACACATAGAAGAGGTAGATAACCCTGAGGGCTCTATCTCCACTAAGGAAATAGAATTTTGTTAAAATCTTCCTACAGAGAAAATTCCAGGCCCAGATGGCTTTACTCATGCGTCTTAACATACATTTAAGGGAGAAATAATATAAAATCTACATAAACTCTTCTTTTAGGAAACTTGAAAAAGGGAATACTTCTTAAATCATTCTACAAGCTTAACATTACGCTGATACCAAACCAGACTCAAGATTGTGGAAAAAAAACTCCCCAACCAAAAACCAAAACCATCAGCACTATAGACCAATAGCTCTTCTGAACACAGATACAAATATTTTAAACAGAAATTTAACAATATGTAAAAATTTTGACTGAGTGGGGCTTATGTGAAAAATGCAAAGTTAGTTTAACATTAGAAAGCCAAAAAAGTATACCTCCATATTAACCAAAAAAGTATACCTCCATATTAACAAAAAGAAGGGAAAACTATATAAGCATCTCAATAGATAAGGAAAAAGCATTTGACAAAAATCTAATGTCTATTTCCAATAAAAACTCTCAGCAAACTAGCAACGCAAGGGAACGTCCCCTATCTGATAAAGTGCATCTATTGTCAAAACCCGGACAGCTACCATTGTCCTAGGTGGTGAGAGGCTGATTGGGCTTCTGGAGGTCAGCTGTTCTCACCTGTGCACCTGGCTTAGACAAGGCATGGCTACTCACGCTGCCAGCCAGGTGTGTGGGCTGGTCACTCTGATTGGACATTCTTTCTCACTTCTTTGCATTCCTGGCATGTTTCTACATCCTCCTTCTGGGCCAGCTCTGAAGTCACCTGAGCTGCCCAGCTTTCCTCCATGGGTGGCATATGGAGTCAGGCCCTTTTCACTGTGTTCTTGCTCAGCTCTCTGTCCTACCTGTTGTAGTGCTTATAATGATGTCTATTGTTGTCCTTTGCTTATATCCCTTAGGTCCCCTTAGATGTAAGCTTCTCACGGCCATGGACTAATAAAATGTGCCTTTTTGTGTGTGTGTGATAGGGTCTTGCGTTATTGTCCAGGCTGAAGTATAGTGGCATGATCATAGTTCACTGCAATCTCAGACTCTTGGGCTCAAGGGATCCTCTGGTCTCAGCCTCCTGAGCAGTTGGGACTACCGGTGCTCACCATCACACCTGGCTAATTTTTAATTTTTTGTAGAGATGGGGACTTGCTCTTGGTCAGGCTGGTCTTGAACTCCTGGCCTCAAGTGATCCTCTTGCCTTGGCCTCCCAAAGTGCCAGCATTACAGGCATGAGCCACTGTGTCTGGCCTGGTAAATATTTCTTTCTTTCTTTTTTTTTTTTTTTAAGACAGAATGTCAAGCTGTTGCCCTGGGTAGAGTGTCATGGAGTCATAACTCACAGCAACCTCCAACTCTTGGGCTGAAGTGATCCTCTTGCCTCAGTTTTTTTATTTTTCGTAGAGATAGGGGTCTTGCTTTTGCTTAGGCTGATCTCAAACTTGTAAGCTCAAGCAATCCATCCTCCTTGGCCTCTCAGAGTGCTAGAACTACAGGTACTAGCCACTGTGCCTGGCGCGTGTTTCTTGATCTTGATATTCCAGATTGCTAGGTTAAATATTTGCTCTCCATGGAATTGACTGGAGATTGTCTTCAGTAGAGAATCAGAGCAAGATGGTAAAGTACACTTCTTGTTCAATCTGAGTGATCTCTTTTTTTTTTTTTTTTTTTTTGTGTGTGTGTGTGTGTGTGTGTGTGTGTGTGTGGTTTTGGCCAGAGCTGGGTTTGAACCTGCCACCCCCATATAGGACCAGCGCCCTACTCCTTTGAGCCACAGACACTGCCCTAATCTGAGTGAATCTTAACTGTGGAGTGCTTCAAAATCCCAACAACATTCGAGTGATGTGTCCTATAAAAACATTTTATATTGCGTTAGTGTTTAAAATAAAGAATTATGGGGTGTTTATAAAGTTTTATATGCTTTTACATTTGAATAATTATAGTTACAAAAGGACTGTGTGGAACAATCTGCAAAGAAAACTTATAATCAAAAGTATTTAAGTTTAAAAAAATCTTATGCAACAAAATAGCATTGTTTTTTCACCAAACTCTGTTATAGATTAAAAATTGTTCCCTGAGCCTTTGTAGCCTGGGGGCAACAGATTAAAGTTCCCATCGGCTGTGAGGAGAACATGTGTTATGCCTCTTATTTACTGAACAGAACCCTGATGTGTACGAGGCTCTCTGGCCACAGGCTCAGTGAGACAGACTTAGCACCCTTGAAAAGTGCACGGTAGGGCTGGGCAGGAAGGCACATGTAAGTAGAGAAGCCCAAGGCTGGTCTTGCCATAGAGGTGTGCAGTTAGTACTAATGACTTTCTTGGGGACAGGCGATACGATCATCATCTGTATGTATCCCCAGGGCATTAGTGCAGTCATCTGTTTGCTGGGTAGGAAAAGGGGTGGGAGTGGAGGAAAATGAGGAGAAGAGAGGAGCAGTGTGGGAAAGGGAGGGGAGGTGTGGGAAGCAGAGTGGGAGAGTCGGGAAGAGTGAAGGTGTCAGCCCTGGAGCGGGGTGGGATTCACCAGGCAGACAAGGTGATGGGGATGGTGGCCTGCGAGATGGAGTTGCTTTCAGCACTTTGTTCTGTAGATGAGGACAGGGTGGCATGGACCTGGTGGATGACTTGCCCAGAATCCCACAGTGGCAGCAGGCCACCTGATCACAGAGCTCACCGTCCCTGCCCTTCCAGGACACTGGTACCTTAGGATGGCAAACAGTTGAATGCACCAAGGTCAGGGAGGCGTGTGGGAGAGAGAGGAAAGGGATGTCACTCCAGGGAGATTTATCACTTTAACAGTGTTTTCAGATGACTTCCCTCATGACTACAGCTTCACACTATTCCAGTGGAAATTACTAAACAGCTTAAATAATATGCCCAAAGGTCAAGTAGTTGCTAAGTAGAAGTTAGAATTCAAGCCCAGATATGTCTGAATCCACAGCTTGTGCTGTTTTCATGATAGCATGCTACCCCTGTCTATATAATTGCCAAGTTCCCAAACTTACTGTGGGATGCACGGCATTCTCTTTTGATTCGGCCACATTCACAGAGCAGTCCAGTGTGAGCTTTTTAGCCTGTCTGACCCTCAGCTTCTCCTCTGTGAACTGCGGATGGTCATACTTTCTCCTGGGTTGTTGTAAGGGGTAAGTGTCTGCTATTAGCCCTGGCAGAGAAGAAAAGCTTACAAAACAGCAAATCCAAGACAGCTCCAAATTATTTCTCATCTGTCCCAGTCATAGTTACAGAGACAGGGAATTTCCTTCTACAAAGTTTAAGCATAAAAGCTTCAAAGGAATTCTTTAATCTGCTCAACAATTTCAAAACTTAATGAGAAATTTAGAGGTAAGAGATGAGTCTGCCGCATGTGGAATTCTAAAACATATTCAGGACAGAGAGAGGTCAAAGGGATATTCCTTGAGGTTCCATGACACTTTAGAACTTCTGCTGTCTGTGATGATTGCTGATCCTCTGGATCTTCCACAACATTTCATTTGATTCATTCATTCAGCAAATACCTAGTGAGCAACTGCTGCTTGGGGTACAACACAGAAGGGAGTCCCAGAGCTGACCTTGTAGCAGAAGGGACAGACAGTGGGTGACAGGTGCTGCATAGAAAATGGAAAAATGGGAGTGTATTCTGCTTGCTAGTTCAGGTAGCTCCTCAGCAAAGGGCTCGCTGCAGAGGAGGAACATGACCATGCTGGCTCTTTCCACCATGTCAGTGATGGTTGTTGACTGTAATGAAGTTGACAGTATGTGGACTGTCAGCTGCCAACATTTTACATTATTTATATGCCTAATTCCCTAGTAAATTGTGAGTTAATGACAATTAAGGATGATATTGTGTTCATCTTTGCATTTCCAGCATCTTGTGCAGGGATTGACACATAGCAGGCTCCTAGTAAATGCTGAGTGAACAGCCAGGAAGGAAAATGAAGTGGCTTCTAAAGAATCTCTGTGCCTTCTCTGTTCCTTTTCCTGTGGACCATGTGCTGCCTCTGATCATACCCGTGCCTTGGGGAGTGGCTTGTAAGCTCAGCGTGCACCAGCATCACTTGCTGGGCTCCTTAGCACAAGCCCGCTGGGCCCCACCCTCAGTAGGCCTGTGAATCTGCATTTCCAATAAGTCCCCACTGCTGCTGGTGTGGGGATCCCTTTAGGAGGACTGCTGCTTTACGAGAGGAAATATTTTCTGATTTGTTTTGCATTTTTTGTTGTCTCTGTGTGTGTGTGTGTGTGTGTGTGTGTTTTTTGTTTTTTTTTTTTAATTAAATCATAGCTGTGTACATTGATATGTTCATGGGGCATCATACACTAGTTTCACAGACCGGTTGACACATTTACATCACACTGGTTAACATAGCCTTCCTGGCAATTTCACAGTTATTGTGTTAAGACATTTACATTCCACATTTACTAAGTTTCACACGTACCCTTGTAAGATGCACCGCAAGTGTATTCTCACCAATCCCCCTCCTTCCACCCACCTCCCCCCTCTGTCCCCCCCTTTTCCCCCTTCCACCTATTCCTAGGTTGCAATTGGGTTATAGCATTCATGTGAAAGCCCTAAATTAGTTTCATAGTAGGAGTGAGTACATTGGATACTTTTTCTTCCATTCTTGGGATACTTTACTAAGAGGAATATGTTTCAGCTCCATCCATGTAAGCACAAAGGAGGTATTTTAACGACATTCAGATGTTGAAGAAATTTGTCTGTGTGTTTAGATTAGTGATTTTCAACTGGTGTGCTGCAAAAATTTTTAAAGACCATTAATTATTTTCAAAAGAAGTCAAAGCACAGTAAGTATATTCTTTTTTTACTCTTATTTTGATCAACGTAATGTAAATATGTCATGGAAGTTTAACTGTAGGTTCAAATGTGCCATGAGATAAAAAAAATTTTTTTGAGAAATGCTGGTCTAGACTATAAACATCCGTAAGAACACTTCTTGAACTTCTGAAGTTGCCTCACTACGGTTGGCACAGGGTAAGCTTTCTCTAAGTGTCTCAATCTGAGGTGCCCCAGTGACTGATTTATAGTACCAGGATTCCTGAGAAGGAATTTTCATAAACATTAGTGGTAAATTTTTAATATAACAAAAGCATATAATTAAAATTAAATCTAGGCATTAAAATGCTTATTTGGGGTAAGTCAAGAAATACACACCTAGCAAGTATATAAACCTGCAGCCCTGCTCCGGCGGAGGGCATTCCACAGGCTAGGAGTAATGGCAGCACAGCACCAGCACCCCCCAAATCTTTGACTATGAGGCTGTATTGCCATGAAGTGTCTGGTGATTCATCTGTAGGGTCTGCAGGGATTGTGAGGCAGCTTCTCGGTGCTAGACAAGACTTGTGAACTATTATCTGGAAACCAGCTTTTGCTACTGTCTTCAGTGTGATTCATCTGGGGACAGTGGGGAACGGAAACAGACGGTCAGAAGAAATGTGCACTGTTACTGCGTTCTTGCCAAACGGGAAAATTGACTTCATTTTGCTATTCAGAATGACTGACAGAAAGCAAATATATTTGCCTTGGGTAAGGACATTTAGGTGACGTTATTAGTTCCTAAAAAATCCAAAACAGTCTAAATAGAGATGACATCAAACAAGAAAACTTTATTCTTCACTCCTGGAAATATTTGCACTATCAAAACGAAGGATGAACCTACCTTTCCCCCAAACACACACATTTATTTGGCTTTCAATGAGCTAGGGGGAGCCTCAGCTTATCACAGTGAACGGGTTACTTCCAGTCATCTGTGAAGTGGAGATAATCCTTAGTGATGTCCTAGAAGCAGGACTGGAAGGAAGCAGGTTACATGGAGCCCAACTAAAGAAAACGACTAGGTGCTCTGGGACTAGGACTCCCACACTCCCTCTGGCCTGCTGTGTCACTCATCATCACTTGTTGGAGTCATCAGTGTTTCCTTGTCTGTTGTCTCACTAAATCCCAAGCTCCATAAAGGCAGAAAATTCTGCTTCACTGTTCTTCTAGCAGAATATCTAGCACGGCGTGGGTGGACGATAAATGAGGGCTACCTGTAAAGGGATCATGAGGAAGGAGGGAGAAGCGTCCTGTCAGCAAAGTGGGGAAAGGGCCTTCCAAGATGAGGGACCAGCCTCGGCAAAAGCCAGGAGTGGCTTCTTTTACATATTTGGAGCAGTTTTGCTGATGTGTTCCAATAAAAGATGAAATAAGAAAAAATAAGATGAGACCACAAGTGAAGAATCTGGAATGCCACTTTAAAGACCCAGATTCTATAGCATGGGCCGTGGAGGCACCGTAGACCACAGGGAGTAATAACATATGAAGTACCCCTAGCTAAATTTATTGCCTTCGTAAACCAAAACTTGAATGTCCTGGGTTTTCTTCCTTGCTCTGCCAAGGATGACAGGATATGGAGAATATGTTGGTGTTCATCTCAAATTACGCCTAAAACATCCCGATAAAGAAAATCATTGCTTTGTAAATAATAGCCTCTAAGGAAAAATTTAAGACAGTAATGAGAACCAAGAAAGCAAATGTAAGATCAAATACATAAAGAGTTCGGTACAGTAGAAAAAGGCTTCGGCTGACTTTAAAAGCAGTTCTATAACATGGAAGATAATTGTTTTACCTTTCTAAACCTCTAAACCTGGTTTGCTGAGAATTTTTTTTTTAACCGGGAATGGATGCTAAATTTTCTCAAATGCTTTTTAATGTTTCTTACCAGATGATCAGATAGTTCTTTAATAGTTTGTTAATATGGTGACTTACATTGATTAGTTTTAGGATGTTAAACCAACCTTGCATTCTTGGGAAAACCTTACCTCATTCTGATGTAGCATCTTTTTTACCTTCAAAATACACCAAATACGTAGGAATGAATCTGACAAAAGGTGTGAAGGATCTGTTCACCTAGGTAGTCTCTGGGGCAGATGGTGAGGGTCTGAAATGAGACCCTACAAGTGGGAATAGGGAGAAGTGGCTGCCTTTCAGAGACTTCTGCTAGCAAAAACACCTTATGAGGCAAGTCAGAGTCTAGTGTGGGGTTAAAGGCCCGTGATGGCTGGCTGCAAGGATTCAGCAAATGGTGCCTCTGGTACCGGAGATAGAGAATGGAGGAGGAGCAGTGGCAGGACTTATCCTGACCTTCCTGAACTGCTGTCAGGATGGCAGGTAGACAGAGTCTAGCATAGCTCCTGGACTGGGACTCCATCTGTATTCTCAATGAAATTTCTGTGAGTTTTACACTTTGATTTTTAAATTATGGTAGTTCATGGTAGTTTACAGTTAAATTCTGTAATTTTTAAGTAGGCCATGAAGTGGTGGTCTTTTCTGTTTATTTAAGTTAAAGTTCTTACTCTTATCATTTCCTCTGGATCATGGCACTTAAAGAACATTAATTCTATATTAATGAGCTTTATATAACAATCTCTTTATAAAGGTTTTAGTGATGAATGTTTTCAATCTTTCTTTCTTACAAAGTGAACAATAAATGAGCACATTTACTGTAGCCTTTTTGGACATGGTTTCATGCATTGGGCCATATAAATGACTTTCTTTTGATAGCTTTTGAGTATTCTAATGTCTTATCTTCTAAATACTCCTGGTGACCCTAAGAATTTTCAAGGCAGCATGAACTTGACATTAGTCATAGTAATAGAGACTTATTATAGCTACTTAAGATGATCACTGTGCATCTAGTTTGAATATTCCTACACATACTTGTTTCTTTTTCTGTTTTTGTTTTTTCCCTCCTTTTAACCTTCTTGCATCTGGCTTAAATCCTCAGCATTTTGATGGACCTACTTTTTCTGGGAGTGTCTGTGAACTTCTTTTCTGTAGTTGATCTTCTCAATGCCCTCACTCATTGTTCATCTTTTCACCAAATTTGATCCTGCTGGATGCTGTAATTTCCCTCATTTGCCTCATCTCCCTCTGTGTGACAAAAGTCTTTCAGTTCTATGTCTTTGAAGCTTAATACTCTGGTCTCCTAAGTGACCCTTCCACCTCCCATAGCACCCAGCTACCCAGGAAATCCTACAGGTTCTTCCCTATAAACGTTTCTAGACAACTGTGACCTTTTATATGATAGCACATGACCACAATCTTGGTTGAGCCCCTACCTACTTCTAGCTGAATTCCTTTGATCTTTTCCAACTGGCCTCATCTGTTGCCTCTATGGAATCTACTTTGCGCTTACCTGTTAGTTCAACCTCCCTGCAATATCCCTGCTTTTTCACATCTTCCTATTAGAGGACTTACTGTCCATCAAATAAAGTTGTCATTGACCTTAGCATAAATGACAAACATTTAGCACTATCACTGTCCTGATCTCAGTGAGCAGTATTGCCAGGCTATTAGAGCATGGGGACATTTCAGACGAACTGGAAACATTCATCATTACAGAAGTGGTATCAGCAAAACCTAAGCCAATAATGCAGTTGAGACAGCAACAAAGAGAGGGGTGAAATTCATTGTCCTTCTTCCCAGAGGTGACGGCTGTGAAACTAGGGTGTATACTACTCTGGATCTTTTCTTAATGAACGCACATACACTGATACCCGTGTGTGTGTGTGTGTGTTTCCCCTAAGTTAAAATTACATCATTACAAGTACTGTTTTGTAACTTGCTTTGTTCAATTAGTGCTATTCCATTCTTTGTTTCAGTAATGTTTTATTGCCTCTAAGATGCAGACAATACTAAAATTTCACCCAGTTGCCCCCCAGATTCTGTTATAACTATTTAGTCTGGATCAATATACAATCTAGGTCCACTCATTGCATCTGATGACTGTGTTGCTTAAGTTTGTTTAAGCACCATTTTTTTTTTTTTTTTTTGGATGGGGGTGAGTGGGCACTGACTTGTTGAAGAGACCAGTTGTCCTGTAGAATATCCTACCTTTTGGATTTGTCTGGTTGCTTCCTCACAGTTCTATTCAATTTGTTCCTCTATCCCAGCGATTCTCAACCTGTGGGTCACAACCCACAGGAACTATATATTAAAGGGCCGTGACATTAGGAAGGTTGAGAACCACTGCTCTACCCCCTGATTTCCTGTAAACTGGAAGTTGTATGTAAAGACTTGCTGGGTTGAGATGAAACATTTTTGCCAGAATATTTTGTAGGTGAAGTTGGTACCTCAAGGTGTATTACATAGAGATGCCCAGTCTCTGGGTGTCCTGCCATAAGTGGGATTAAGATCCACCCCTGGATGGGGTGATGAATCGTAACTGGAGCATTCTGGGTGGCAATACTTTAGCAGTTACAAAAATGCATCAGTTGTGCATCTAATGGATTTTAAATCAATTAGTAATCTTTGTCTGATTTAATATCATTAAAATTTTACAAAATGGGTTTTCTCCATTATTTCTTCTACTTTCATAAAGCGACCTTAGCTTATAAATTAGAATTTTCAGCTCAACTACTGGGGCTATTGGGTTCCTCAGAAATACAGTGCCTACTTGAAAGACAAAAGCAAAATCCTTTTTCATTCACTTTCTTATTTCAAATTAATAAACCCTTTAAGAGCTTCTTCATATGGCAAAAAGTTAGGGTTTTTATCCCCCCCCCTTTTTGTTTGTAATTACCACTGTGGACTTGTGGATTTTCGTTGATTCAGTGTTTTGATCCACTTAGTCATTATTCTTACTGCCCAAATTGTCATAATTTGGCCAAAGAGAGCTTTCTTGAATTGCTTCCTGTGCCCTTTTGACATGACTTATTAAGCTTTGAAAGGTTTTTTGCTTTTTGTTATAAAGATTGGGCTCTTTTCATATCACTAGCAACCTATAATGTGTCCACATCTCCATTTGTAGGGGGAAACTCAGGCCTGTACCAGATACTTTTAAACAGTTAATATAGCTAATGAGGCCAGGTGTGATGGCTCATGCCTGATATCCTAGTCCCTTGGGAGGGTAAGGCAGGAGGATCACACGAGGCCAGAAGTTTGAAACTAGCCTGGACAATAGTGAGACCCTGTCTCTATGAAAAACTAAAAAAAAAAAAAAAAAAAAAAAAATTATCTGGGCATTGAGGTGTGTGCCTATAGTCCCAGCTACCCTGGAGGCTTAGGCAGGAGGATCACTTGAGCCCAGGACTTTGAGATTTCAGTGATGTGATGATGCTACTGTTCTCTTGACTGGACAACAGGGCAAGGATGTGTCACAAAAACCCAAACCAAAACCAGTTAATGAATGCCATCATGGTGGTCCAAATTCAGGTGTATCTGACACCAACATCTTTCCCACAGAGCTGGGAACTTCTATGTTCTTTTTTCATAGCCCTCCCTCTTTTGCTGTGGCTCCAACGGTGTTTTATCACAGTTAATTGATTGTTCTCTCTTCACCACCTTCCCTGCCCCCCTCCTGGCACTGAGCACAGCTGTCGGCACCTGTTCTGTCTGCACCTTGCTAGTGTTGTCAGGGTGATGCCTGCTGCAAAGTGCCAGGCCGTCATCCGGGCCTTCGCCCCCTTCCGTTCCTACCGTTGTCCTTTACCTCATCCTTCCTTTTTGACAAGCTCGAGGATGATAATACTGATTGGTGGTTGAGTGGAAGCCAGATGCATTGCATAACAATGTCCCCATCATCAAGATGACTCAGTTAAACTGTGACTGTATTTTAAAATTAAATATGAAGACTTGTCATCTGAAAAAAACATATAAATGACAATGAGGTATAATGTTTGAAATTAGATCTGTTCTGGGGAATCAGAGGCATTCTGTGACAGTATGTATACACAGTAGACATTTAATAAGTGAATGAGAACTAACTCTATGATTTGTTTTCTGGAAAAGTTTAAAATAAAATTTGTCAAATATCAAGTGAGCATTAAAGAAATAAACTGAGACATCTTTGGAAGAATCTAGAATTTCTTTCTTTCTTTTTCTTTTTTTTTTTTTTTTTTAGAGACAGTCTCACTTTATCGCCTTCAGTAAAGTGCCATGGAGACACAGCTCACAGCAACTTCCAACTCCTGGGCTTAGGCGATTCTCTTGCCTCAACCTCCCAAGTAGCTGGGACTACAGGCGCCTACCACAACATGCAGCTATTTTTTGTTGCAGTTTGACTGAGGCCGGGTTCGAACCCACCACCCTTGTTATATATGGGGCTGGTGCCATACTCACTGAGCCACAGGTGCCACCCTTTTCTTTTTTCTTTCTTTCTTTTTTTTTTTTTTTTTTTTAAAACACCAAGTCAGATCAGTAGGTTAGCAGTGTTTGACTAAGAAATACAAAATAGGAAAGCTTTTCTCAGTAAGTTTAGTCTATGTAAGTTCACAGAGTCCTAATATTAATAAAAAATTCTAAACAATAAGTATGTTGAAACTATATAAAACTGTACATTAATCCCACCGTAAAGATTATAGTGCAGTCTCCAATATCTGTAGAGGAAGCAAATTGGCTGGATGGACTGGGAAATTCAACCTGCAGGTTGAGGTTTGGCCCAGATATTGCTTTAAGAATATTTGTTTTGGGCGATGCCTGTGGCTCAGTAAGTAGGGCGCCATGTTTCTCCATCAGAAAGCTGCTTTTGGGGTCACCTTTCCCTCCTCTGTTCTTGGGAAGCAGTCAATGCTGTGGGGCTGCAGGTGGGAGTGGGAGGGGGGTACTGAGCAGCACCTTCTGGAAGGAGTATCCCCAGAAACTGTTTGGATTCTATAGGAAGGATTTGTCCTGGTGTGGTGTTGCTCCTAGGCCCACACAGTGGATAGAGCTGGGAAACCCACATATCTTCACATATCTGTAATTATTTACATATTTATCCATCTGGTTAACATCTGTTTATATTAAACACAAGTTTAACTTAATCCAGCCCCCCAGGGTTTGTTCTCTTTTCCCTCCTGTTCATCTGTAATTTCCCTCTCCAATGCCGCCAGACGCCCACCAGCACCAGGCATTGGCTTGTTTGTTCAGCCCAGTCTACATGGAACTGTTAGTCCAGACCCTGCGCAGAGCGGCTTTACCCATCGGAGTACAGAGTTTCTGTGCAGTGCCTTTTCCTTTAGTCACAGTTTTCAGTCTACATATTGTCTTCCAAAATTACTGTCTCATTCTTTTTAAGATTTATTTTTACATGTGTTTAAAAATATACTGTGTATAAGTAAGTGTGCATATTCTCAGAAGGGTTTTTTTTTTTTTTAAACTCATAGGTATTTGCAATCAGAAAATTGAAGATATATGGATTTAGATTATGGCGCAAATGATACAGAAATATTTACCCTTGACTTTGGGATCCCCAGTAGCTTTTTGATGTTTTCACAAATACTTATTGAGAAAGCATCAAGAGACACAGTGGGAGGGAGAGAGGTTCAAATTCTACCTCGGCACCTGCTAACTGTGTGACACGAGGCCTGTTTCTTAACCTCTGCAAGGAATCATTTCCAGCCGTAACACTGGTTAACGTGTATGTGATGAGATTGATGTGTAGGCTGAATACTCTATACTCTTGCTACTCAAAGTGTGGTTCACCAGCTGACAGTATCAGTGTCTCCTCAGACCTTGCTGAAATTGGAGTTTGCCTGCTCACAGCCCCCCAGTGTCTCAAGTGCACGACAATGCTAGAGAAGCCCTGCCCTGTGCCGTGCTGTAACAAGCTGTGATCCACTCACACCCCCAGCTTCACTCATCCTTCTGATTTCTTACAACGTCCAGACCTCAGCTGCGCTGCTGTCTCCTCCAGGAAGCCCTCCACTCACCTCTTTGCCACGAGCTTCTGTTGCAGCATTTAGCCTTCCATGCTGTTGTCATCTGTTCTTCTCTGTCCTTCTCACTGTTGTATCCTCTGTCTCAAATACAGTATGTGTCATGTTAAATGTGCTCAATAAATATGTGCTGCTGAATATAAAAATGTTCTTGGTTTTAGGCCAACTTCTGAGACTAACAGAGGAAAGAATTGGTTCCTGCCATTCAGGAACTCTTAACACAGGGAGGAGAAAGACTTGAGGCAGACTTTTTTACCATAGGTCACCCAGACCTGGGAATACTCTGTGGATGAAGCGGAGAGTTTCCCCAGGACGGGTTTTGTTTAAGCTGATGCTAAAGAGACTAGACGGCCCATCCACTGAGTTTCCTTCTCACCTCCCTGCACAGGCATGGGGAAAACTGGCATTCTCTTGTTGCTTGAACATTAATCTTAGATGCATTAGTAGGTGATAGCCAGTTCATCTGAGGTGCGCTGTGAGCTTCAGGGAGAAGACTCTTCTTGAGCCCTGAAGGCTGCCTGCTCTGCCCTCGTCTTTAGCTTATGCCGGCTCCCCCCTGACAAATCTTGATTTGTTTTCTTTTGTTCTATGTTCTTTTATATTCTCTGCTCTTGGAGAGATACGATGTTTTTAAAAAGCAACGTGAAGCTCATTACATGAAATATTCCTAAGGGTTGGATTGCGGGCTGAATGTCAATACATATCTGGTTAGGAAAAAGGAAATTAACATCCACATTGCAGTGTTTCATCTGGACAGTCCTTGACATTGGGGTAGGTGTGTCCCAATAGCAGGACTATGTGCCGTGCAAACAGCAAAGCATTTGGTCAAACTCATCTGGGTTTGAGTCCAATTTCCACTATCCCTGTTTCCTTGGGAAAGTTACTGTGCTGCTCTTTTCATCTGCAAAGTGGAGAGGTAATGCCTTCTCTGCTGTCTTCACAGGCCTTTTAAGAAGGTCAAAGGGGAGTAACAGATAAGTGGGGGTTTTTAAACTGCAGCATTCTTAAATTAATATCAGGTAGAATTATGACTGTCAATTCCAAAGCTTATTCCTAGTTCCTTTCTAAATTATCCCAATGATGGCCCCGATCTTTCTCTTTCCCTTTCCTCCCTCTTCCCTTTCTCCTTCTTGCCCTCGTCATCCTCCTCCTGTCTTCTTCCTGGTTTTTCCAGTCTAATCCCTTTCATTTTTTATCAGTTCCCACAAATCTCTATGAGGCAGTGATCAAGAATGCATTCATGTATGTGTTGTAGTATACATTTATTGAGCATCGCTCTGCTCCTGACAATTGCTAGGTGCTGGGGATACAAGAGATAAAACAGAACTGCTCCAAAAGGAGTTCATGTGTAAATCATTAAGTGTGTTTAGGAGGTTTGGTTAGAGCCATGTGGGGGCATCCATGCACCTGCACACATGAATTTTGAAGCTTTGAAGGCCAGTTGATAGGTGAGCTAGCTGGGTATTGAAAGAAAGAGTAGCATTCAGGTCCTTCAGGGTGTGGGAGTGTGCTCAGCACATTTCAGGAGATTCACTTAGCCATTCACACATATCTGGGTTCCTCAGCCCAGCTGTGGACTGTAAGTATTTGGGGGAAAAACTGTTTCTGTACTGAACATGTATAGACTTTTTTTCATTCCATTATTCCCTAAACAATACAGTATAACAGCTATTTACATGGGATTTATATTGTGTTAGGTATTATCAGTAATCTAGAGATGATGAAAGTATACAGGGAGATGTACATAGGTTATATGCAAACACTATGCCATTGTATGTCAGGGATTTGAGCACTGAGGATTTTGGCATCCTTGGAAGGTTCTAGAACCAGTTCTCCATGGGCACCAAGGGACAATGGTGTTTTAAGTGGGCTGGGTGCAAAGGGGTACACGCCAGGGAAAGGTTGAATAGGAGTAGTTAGGAGGGCCAGGGAAAGGCAGAAAAGAGACAAAGGCCTTTGCATTTGAATTTTAAGTGAGGATTTTAAGCAGAGGAACAATCTGTAGGGAATCAATTTTAAGAGAGTTCACTCTGGGAGTTAGGGTTAGAATGATGGATTAAAACTTGTATTAGAATTTGTGGTTCCAAGTAAGCACCAGAATTGGGATTGGACCCTGTATTTTCTAAATCCACTTCTTGGACTTTTCCCAGAATGTTGTCTTATGTAAAATGACAACATGTATTAGCTTCTGCATGTTGGGAACTTGCTCTGTGTCCGGCACTCTGCTGAGTACTTTGCATACACTACCAATAATTCTCAGATCAACCCTAAGCGGTCAGCATTATGTCCTCATTCACAGGGATAGTTGGTTCCCAGTCACACAGCATGAAGATGGCCTGGCCACCTGACCTCAAAACATGTGCTCTTCTCATTAGCATGCTTGACCTTTCCCTGGTCCACTTCAGACTGTCTGGTGGACATTCTAGCAGAGGGCACAATTATCAAACACTGGGTGTTTTTCCCCCTGAAAGGATAGAGATTCCTTCTGCTGTTATGAAGCTTTGTAGAAAAGTGTCATTTTCTCTTTTCTGGCTCATATCTGAACTTTTTTTTTTTTTTTTATTGTTGGGGATTCATTGAGGGTACAATAAACCAGGTTATACTGATTGCATTTGTTAGGCAAAGTCCCTCTTGCAATCATGTCTTGCCCCCAAAAGGTGCGGCAGACACCAAGGCCCCATCCCCTTTCCTCCTTCCCTCTCTCTACTCTTCATTTCCCCACCCCTCTCTCCTTCTTTCTCTCTCTGCTCTCCCCTTGCCCCACCCCCATTGTGTCCTTAATTGTCATTAATTGTCTTCATATCAAAATTGATGACATAGGATTCATGTTTCTCCATTCTTGTGATGCTTTACTAAGAATAATGTCTTCCACTTCCATCCAGGTTAATACAAAGGATGTAAACTCTCCATTTTTTTTTTTTAATGGCTGAATAGTATTCCATGGTGTACATATACCACAGGTTGTTAATCCATTCCTGGGTTTGTGGGCATTTAGGCAGTTTCCACATTTCGGTGATTGTAAATTGAGCTGAAATAAACAGTCTAGTGTAAGTGTCCTTATGATAAAAGGATTTTTTTCCTTCTGGGTAGATGCCCAGTAATGGGATTCAGGTCCAAATGGGAGGGCTACCTTGAGTGCTTTGAGGTTTCTCCATACTTCCTTCCAAAAGGGTTGTACTAGTTTGCAGTCCATATCTGAACTTCTTAAACATGCTGGTGAGGTAAACAAGGAACAGTTTGTCCTAGTAGATGTTTTCATCTCAACTTTGCAGATGGATGTTCAAGACTTACATTCAACTGACTTAGGCAAAAAGTTAGACTTTGCAATGTCTAGCACATGAAACTGCTCTCTGTTCTGAACATACGTCACGCTGTTTGGGTTGAATTTGTGCTCATAACTTTCAGCTTAGATTTGCAAGAATCTATGCCTTAAGCTCTGAGAGCATAATTTAAATTTATTCCTGTGGGGGAAGAGCCAGTATCTCCATTAGGCAGTCACTTTGGAACACATTTTCACATTTTAGATTGATGAGCCCAAGGATTTAAAAGATTATTTATTTAGAAAGTTTCCTCCAAGCAACTTTAGAATGAAGGTATATGTGACAGAGTTGTTTTCCCCAGTGGAATGCTTATTTTACTCTGTTAGATTTAAATAGCCATTTCTTGGAAGTTTGGGAAAAAGACCGAATCAATAGTGGCTACTAGCTATTAGGTAGAATGGTTAATAGCTACCTATATGACAAGAATTCCATTTAATACGTTGCACTTAAAAATTAGTTTTATAGATTTATGGGATTCGTGTGCAGATTTGTTACCTGGATATATTGCATAGAGGTGAAGTCTAGGCTTTTTGTGCAGCCCTCACCCAGTTAGTGTACATAGCGCCCTGACTAGGTAATTTCCATTCATTCCACATCTGCCTTCCACCTGCCCACATCTGTACCTTCTACATCTCCCACGTCTCTTGTTCCACTCTCTGTGTCATGTTTTCTTACTTAGCTCCCACTTATAAGTGAGAGCATGTGGTATTGGACTTTCTGAGTTACTCAGGAGAATGGCCTCTAGTTAAATCCAAGTTGGTGCAAAAGACTTGACTTCATCCTTTCTATGGCTGGCAGTGCTCCGTGGTGAATACATGCACTGCATTTCCTTTCTCCAGTCAGTGGGGAGTGGACACTTAGGTTGATTCTATGTCTTTGCTATTCTGGATAGTACTACAATAATCATATGAATACAAGTATTTTTTTGATTTGATGATTTTTTTTTTTTACTTAGGTAGACACCCAGTAGTGGGATTGCTGCATTGAAGGCTAGATCTATTTTTAGTTTTTTGAGAAATTTCCATACTGTCTTCCATAGAGGTTGTGCTAATTTATATTGTTTAAGCATTCCTTCTTCTCTGCATTCTTACCAGTGTCTGTTGTTTGTTGAATTTTTAATAATGGCCATTTTGATTAGCATAAGATGGTGTCTCATTGTGGTTTTAATTTGCATTTCTCTGATGATTAATGATGTTGAGCATTTTTTCATTTTGTTATCCATTTGCATGTCTTTTTTTTTTTTTTTTTTTTTTAAGGTAGCTTAAACTATAAAGACTTCATTATCACAAACAGAGCAATATGAGGCAAGTATTTTCTCAGGCTGGGTAACACAGAAACTGGAAAAATCCATCCCAAGTATTACGGCCAGCAATGTTCATCAAGAAAGTAAACCTCTATAAGCTACTAACACAATGTAGCTCAGGTCCTCTTGGCTCAAGATGAGCCATGTCCACAGTTATACCAGACAGAGGAGGGCATGAAGACCCACAGTAAACTCAATCAACTCTGATTCTCTCTAGGAACTGGAGAGAGTACACAGTCCTGCCTTCTGTAAAGATATTAGGGTGACCAAACTGGTAAGAGTTAAGGTGGTTTCATCCATAAACATTGACAGTGACATAACTCTGGCAAGAAACCTGAGCAGATCAGAAAGTGCAATACAATCCTTGGAAGCTTCCTGTGCACTCGTAAGGCATCTCCCTCTTGTGAATGTTCAGACATCTGAGGTTCAACTTCTGACTGATGAGTCTTGTTTTCCTGAAAGCATTCCTAAAGCCTGCCAGCAGTGTGAACTTTCTGGTGTTGAATGAGGTGGGAGCTTAAGCCGTGGGCTTTTCCACATTTACTACACTCATACGGCCTTTCTGCAATGTGAACTCTTTGGTGCTGAATAAGGTGGGAGGTTCTTATGAAGTCTTTCCCACATTATTGCACACAAAAGGCCTTTCACCAGTGTGAACCCTCTGGTGTGCAGTAAAATCAGAACTTCAACTAAAGAATTTCCCACACTCAGTCCATTCAAAAGGTTTTGTCTCAGTGTGAATTCTCTAGTGTTTAATAAGCGTGTATTTGTGGCCAAGGGATTTCCCATAAGCACTGCAATCATGAGGATTTTCTCTAGGGTGAATCTTCTCATACTGAACAAGTGTGGATTTGTGTCTGAAGACTTTCCCACAATCATTGCACTTGTAAGGCCTTGTTCCGTTGTGAACTCTCAGGTATAGAGTTAGGTTGGGGTGATGGCTGGAGTATTTCCCACACTCACTGCACTTATAAGGCATTTCTCCAGGAAGGACTCTCTTGTGCTGAGTAAAAAGTTGTCTTTCTAACTAAAGGTTTTCTCACATTCACCACATTCATCAGGCCTTTCTCCACTGTCGATTCTCTGGTGTTGGACAAGTGTGTCTTTGCTGCTGAACAGTTTTCCACACTCACTGCACTTGTAATACATTTGTCCAGTGTGAAAGTCCTTCCCATTCTCAGTGCTCCTGGATGTCTTCCTCTTGCAATGAGAGGCCTTTTGCTGGTGACCACCCAAACTAGATGGGAGGGTCTTCTGGTCCTTTTCACTCATAAAGGGTTTCACAAATGAGGCCTCACCTTCATCCCTTCTGAAGAGTTTCTCTACACTGTAATGCTGCTGGTGGATGTTTGCACTGAACTGGAGTTGTCTCCTACATGCCCTACACATGTGAGGTTTCGGTCTGTGGTGTGTGCCATGGTGTTCATCCAGGTGCAAAATATCTTTCAAGTTGGGGCCACATATGTCACAAGAGTGAGGTGTCTGGGTGGATGAACCTGCCATAAAAGTATGAACATGTGATACCCCAGAGATGCTCTGCTCAGAAGGTGGCTCTTCATTCTCACCCCACACTAACAACCTGCCCAGGGTCCATCACCTTGGCCACCACCATCACAGTCTGGGCTGCACTGACTGGTGAGGGGAGGAACCAGGACGGGGCCCAGCCCCAACATCACCCTATCCTAGAGGAGGAGAAGGGGATCCTTGCAGAGCCGCCACCGCTGAGTCTCCCACACTTCTCCACCTCCGTTGGAACCACTGCTGTTCTCTCGCTTCCACTCCAACCTTGCATGTCTTTTTTTGAAAATGTCTGCTCATATCTTTTACTCATTTTTTAAATTGGGGATATTTGCTTTTTTCTTACTGAGTTGATAAGTTTCTTATAGATTCTGAAATTATGCTGCTGTGGTACAGTAACCAAAACAGCATGGTACTGGCATAAAAATCAACACATAGATCATTAAAACAGGTTAGAGAACCCAGGGATGGAGAAATAAAGCCATATAACTACAACCAGCTGATCCTAGGCAAAGCAGACAAAACCATACACTGGGGAAAGGACACTATATTCAATAAATGGTGCTGAGAAACTTAGCCATGTGCAGAAGAATACAGCTGGATCCCCCACCATATACAAAAATTTAAGAACTAAAACTATGAAAATTCTAAAAGGAAACCTAGGAAAAACTCTGGACATCGGTGTATGCAAGGAATTTAGAACTAAGACCCCCAAAGCAAATGCAACAAAAGCTATAAAAAGCAAATGGGACTTAATTAAACTAAAAAGCTTCTACATAGCAAAAGAAGTATTCATCAGAGTAAATAGACAGCTGAGAGAATGGGAAAAACATTTGCTAACATTGCATATTATATGTAGTATTTAAGCCTAGGTGGGGTGGGTTTTGCAGGTTGTAGAAGTAGTTTCTTCCTGACCACACAGCAGAGCCCGAAGGCTGGGAGAGGTCTGCCTGTTCTTTCCCTTACAGTAGGCTGCCTATTTTTATTGCTACTAACTATGTCCCAGGCACTGTCCTGGGAGGTTTCTGTATAGCACCTTACTTTATGGATAAATGGCTCTGTTGATTATGGAAGTCAGCCAGTGACTTCTGAACAGAATTCTGTCACCTACCTGGAGGAGATTATGCCATGAGATATGGCACCCTTTCCTCTGAATTGCTGTGAGGAAGCCACTTTCAGGTGAATAAGTGAAATAGACATGTGCCAGTCTTGTGACCTTGCTTTAACTATCTGGAACCATTTTCTATGCTTGGCAGTTTACCCAGCGTCCTTGGCCTTCATTGACTGCATGTGGATTTGCAAATTATAGCCTGTCTGGGGAGCCGTGTTGAAGACCGGTGTTAGAAATGCACACAAATGATTTAGGGACTCTATTAAGCAAAGCTCTGAGATGTTAGCATTTATACAGAGCAGAAGGGATGCTCAAATCTTCCTGCAGGGTCACTTAGGGTGAAATAGGTAAATTGTTACTGTCATGTAGTTGGAAAGGGTAGGAGAGACTTAAATTTGGGGTTTCTTATTTTTATTTTTGTGGTCCTTTCTCTATACTATGGGGTATAAGCCCAGTGAAACCTGCCTCTTTGTGGGCAGCATAATATTATTGGAGTGAATATGGGACTAGGAAAGAATTGGGTCTGTAAAGGTCGACCTGGCATCACATTCTGGGGTCTGCTACTACCAGTCTCATCCACTGGCAAGTTCCTGAGCTGCTGTGCATTTTAGTTTCTTTATTTGTAAAATAAGTGATAATATGGACCTCAGAAAGTTCTTGTGAGACCAGAGAAAATGCACATGAAAGCATGTGGCAGATTGTAGGCCCTCTATAAAAGTTAGTTTACTGTCTGTCCTAGTGATCAACCCTAAACTAATGCCCCCCTTATGCCCTGGTGGGGGAAGATGCTGAGAATTTTAGAGGACATTGTGATTCTGACCTCTCTTGTATAATCCTCTAGTGTCAGCTAACCTGGCCTTTTCAAGAGACTGCTCGTTCCTCTTTATGAACAGGGATTTACGGCAGACATGATTTTGGTAGTGGGCAGTGAACTTGAGAATCTCGTTGGAGAATCCCTCAATATGCAGCATCAGAGATAGCCCTTTGTCTGGCTGCAGCAAAAACTGACTTCAGAACTCGAAGGTTTGTTTACCCTCTATTCATCTCTAAAAGATTTGACTTTCTTCCTTTGGTTAGTCTGGGCAATAAAACTGGGTAAGTTCTTGAATTTGTTGAGAAGTGTGTGTGAGATAAATCTATAACAACTTCCTAGAGTGAGGAAGGGTGGAAGGCAGTGGCACAGGGGCCAGCAATTTCTTCTTCTGTTTTTTTTTTTTTTTTTTTATTATAGATAAAAATATGCACCATAGATGTGTCCCAACCCATCACCTTCCCTCCACCCAAACCTCCCCCCTCCCTTCCCCTTCCTTGGTCCTTTCCTCATAGTCTTGAGGTATAGTTGGGTTATCGCCTTCATGTGAAAGCTATAGTTTAGCTTCATAGTAGGGCTGAGTACA